>CAUYON010106077.1:0-54277 GCA_963573935.1 Arctocebus calabarensis | reverse complement strand
CCACGGGATGATCTCAGGGAGGGAGGGAGGAAGGAAGGAAGGGGGAGGGAGGGGGAGGGAGGAAGGAAGGAAGGGGGAGGGAGGGGGAGGGAGGGGGAGGGAGGAGGAGGGAGGGAGGAAGGAAGGAAGGGGGAGGGAGGGGGAGGGAAGAGGAGGGAGGGAGGAAGGAAGGAAGGGGGAGGAAGGGGGAGGGAGACAGGGAAGGAGAGGGAGGGAGGGGGAGGGAAGGAGGGAAGGAAGGAAGGGAGAGGAAGGGGGAGGGAGGGAGGGAGGGAGGGAGGGAGGGAGGGCCAGTCTGTGCAAATTAGGGCCATTCAGGCCCAGATGCAAACAGAACTGGGTGTCCTACACGCTGGTCTCTGAGTACCCCCAAGAACTGTCAGATTTTGATTCCAGGCCAAGCTTTTAATAAAGAAAATTCATCCACAGATGTTCTGCCATCAGCCAATATATTCCGTTATTGGAATCTGCGAGATTTAATGGCAGGCCGGTTATTTTATTTGTTCTCTGGATAGAACCATTTTTCTTGTATATTTAATATCCGGGAGGAATATTTTCCCTAGCAAATACTCAGTCTGAGACAGAAAATCTATTCTGGACCTCTGAGGTCATTATTGTCTTCTGGTGACTCACAGAATAGGTATTTGTACATTTGTTTTTTACTATGTCATCAAGGGGAAATTACAAAGAAATCAGCCCATAATTACAGCTTGTAATTACAAACCAATTCCTGCCCCATTGCGCTTGGACAGGCTTCTATCACAGCAGAAATAAAGTCGGCAGCCTCACAGACGGAGTATGGCTTTATTGAAACTCAGGGCTTTTATATTAATAACCAGCTCCTCCGTCTCACAGGAGGGATTTGTACGCTGTCTCACTCCCAGAGATTTTGTAAACATGAAAGTATGAAAATGCCGCCTACTTCTAAAAGTTTCTATTGGAATCTCATCCCGCAGGGGTGCTCAGGAGCACCCCTGCCAACGAGGCACAATTAGGCATCAGGCGTTTCCACCCCCTCCCCCAAACATCACCTTCAGTGGGAACTCCGAGGTCCCTGGCTGAAGAAACGTAGGTGCCAGCAACATGAAGGAATCAAGAAAGGTTTGTCTTGAGTTTAGAAAGTCACCTATTTGGGGTACCAAAATTGCCCCCCCAAAATCTCGAAGAATACACTGTGTTGGCTGCAAGAGAACCATAGTGCTGGGGGGAAGGGAGTGACCAGTCGGGATGATGGTGGGGCTGGGAGCCCGAGGGAGGCAGGATGAGGAAGGATGCTCTTGAGGCGGCCGAGTAACTCTGAACACAGGAAGACTGTAGAGCAGGGCGTCTGGAGGGGACAAGGACAAGAACCCCTGCCTGCCTCCAGAGACACCTTGTGACCCCTCCCTCCTGCCCTGTGGTTTAGGGCGTAGGGTTCACTATTGCCCTATTTAGTGTCCTAAGTTGTCCCAACTACTGTTCAGGGCTAGGTAACAGGGGCAGCATTGTGAAAAAATGCTCCCATGTGCTTCCGTCCCCAAGGGCTCCCTGTGCCAGCCACTTCGGCTTTCCTATGGGTATG
Organism: Arctocebus calabarensis; assembly: GCA_963573935.1. Lineage (NCBI taxonomy): Eukaryota > Metazoa > Chordata > Mammalia > Primates > Lorisidae > Arctocebus > Arctocebus calabarensis. The sequence goes on along the minus strand of CAUYON010106077.1, from coordinate 52,716 downwards.
GCAACCAGTGTCATGCACTTGAGAATTCTCAGACTCTGGGCTCCACTAGGCACCGAGCACCACAGACATCAACGTGCCACCAGCAGCCCTGCCCGGGTACTGGGCTCTGCCCTGTCTTTCCAGGAAAAATAACGGAACCCCAGGAGGCCATGGACACTCAGGGCTGAGTGGGTAGCAGCTGAGCCAGGCTCCCCAGGTCACCAGGCTTTCCCATTGCCCCACGTCACTGCCTGACTATCCACTTGCTGCTCTCAGACAGATGCACCAGCAGTGGGGCTGGGAAGTGGGACTGGGGTATGCCCAGGCCCCACACCTCGGAACCTGGGCAGGCAGGCTCCCTCTGCGAGCGGGGGCCGGAACCTGTACTATGCAGGGAGTGGCTCTGACCTTGCTCCTTCTCTGGTGGGCAAGAGACTCTAGGCCACTCCAGAAAGGCTCTGGACATTGAGACAGGGCCAGTCCTGCAGAGGCTTCAGGGACTGCCCGTGTGTTGGCTCAGGCTCCTTGGGGTTGCCAAGGGCTGCATGGTGGCCCGAAGCCAGGGGACCTCGGTGGGAGCAGTGCCCCAGAGTCACCTGAGGGAGGGAAGTTCAGGCTGATTCTCCAGACTCCAGTTTTTAGGGGGACAGGTGGTTTGAAATCCATTGGGGATTGCATCCTCTGCTCCCTTTCGTCCTTCTCTGAAAGGGTCCCTCAAAGATCTGCCAAGATCTGGAAGTCTCAATCATTTCAAAAACCCTCAGAAATGACAAGTGAAGCAAAAACATCTCCTAATATTTTTATTGTTCCTTAGGTAACTGGATAGTACAAAGTTTTCCTTTTATTTTTTTTTTTTTGTTACTTAAAAAATGTACTTTCCGCACACTGTTGCCCTCGTGACATTCCTTTCCCCTTGGAAACTGAAGTTTCCCTAGATAAGCCCTTCTTATCTGCAGATACGTGATTTAGGTAAGCTAACAAGAAGAGAATAATTCCTTTGATTATTATCAACATGAACTTGACTATGTCTCTATAAGGGTGAACACTGATTTTTTTTCTTTTTAGAAACAAAAACCATCCACTTATTAATCCAAACTACGGCATTGCATTTACAACATTCACCGCATAAATTGAACGTACAAAGTTACCACCTCAAGGAAATAACGGACAGACGCTGCACAATATATCTATGGGGTACGCAAGTTCAAACAACGTGGGTACAGGAACTTCATTCTACGCACTCTGACCATTGCTTTAGTAAGTACTAGACAGGTCCTTGAACTACTTGGAGTCTCAGCACGGTTAATCTAGGAGACGACAACACAGTCAAAACAGCACTGCAATGGGATGCGAGTTACACTAGCCACCGCCCAGTGCGGCCCGGGGGCTCTCAAGGACACAGGACAATCACATCCCTCGGAGCTGACCATGGCTTAAGGGAATGTCCATGCGATCCTAACAGTGGGTGTTCTCCGGTGAGAATGGGCCAACAGTCATTGCCTTGCTTCTGAAGTGTGTTGTTTGACCAGAGAGGGACGGGCTGGGGGAGGACCAGGGCGCCTGGGGCTGCAGTTCCAGCTGCAAATACAGGGTTTTCTTCTGAAGTCTGTTGCCGGCCGGCTGGCATGGGAGAAAGTGGGAGGCAATGTCACCCCTCAATGTCGGAACCGGCACTGCTGATGATTTTCAAAATCAGTATTATTAGTGGTATTATCTTTTTGGCAGCTGCTTCACAGGAGTTTCCTTGCAGAGGAGGACTTGGACTCCAGCCTCCGGGCAGAAGGAGCTACAGCTCGTCAGAGCGGATGACGTGGAAGAGGGTCACGTTGTAGAGGATCTGGTGACCGTTGTTCCAGGCATACAGGGCGCGGTCCTTGGGGTTGTAGTCCAACATGGAGATGTGGGAGTATTTGTTCTGGAAGGGAATGTCGATGTACTCGTAGGTGGAGGCATTGGTCTGGTAGGCGTAGTGCACCTTGGTGCCCCCCGAGTAGCCGTTGGTGACGTAGAGGGTCCCACAGATGATGAAGGCCTCTCCGGCGCTGCGCTTGGGGTAGCTTGTGTTCCAGGTCTGCAGGATCTGCAGCGAGACGGGGTCCAGCTTGCTGATCACGATGTTGCCGGCGTTCTGGTTGGTGGCATAGACGGCCCACAGCCCATTCTCATCCACCATGAGGTCGATGTCCGAGTGGCCACCCCAGGCGTAGTGGTACATGTTGTTGTAGCCGGCGTAGTCCAGGCTGCGCGTCTTCAGAATGGTCTCCGTCTTCAGGTCAAACCTGATGATGATGTGGCTCTGGAACTTGTTGAAGTAGATGGACCCGTTGTAGACCACCTGCCCCGTGCCTGACCACGGGTGAGGGAGGCGGTGGGAGGTGAAATTGTCTGTGTTCATGAAGTCAAGCATGGACTTGTACTCGCGCACAAAGCGGTTGTTGTGGTAGCCGTCCATGTACCAAACCTGCAGGGAGAGAAAACCCGGTCAGCGTGTCCAAGGGGGGGGGGAATCTGCTCTCCGAAGTGAAATTGACCTTTACTAAGAAATGAGCTGAAAGAATCAAGAAGGAATACTTAGACTGAAGGGTGCCAGGTCCTCCCTCCAAACACATAGTGTACTTTTCAAAGAAAACAGGACCATTTTGCTACCTGAGAAAGAACGGTCCAATTGAAAGAAAATACGTGGCGGGAAGGGGATGAAGGAGCAGACCACTGCCGCCACCCACAGCCTCAATGTACACCTGGGCTCAGCCGCCCAGGGTGCGTCATGTAAGTTACGGGCCTAGAAATCGAGCCCTCTGCGTGGGGTGTCACCAGGCTGTGGGGCAGGAGCTACAGCTTTCTGCCCACTGCTGCACCCCACAGCAGGCACTCACACCCATTTGTGGAAGGCAGGATCCCTATGGGTGTGGTGACCCAGCACTCACAGGAGGGCATTGAGAGGAGCACAGCCACCTGGGCCCTGGACAAGGGCAGTCACTCACAGCACCAGTCACCTCTTATCTGGGATGATGACTGTCCCTCAAGGTTGCCAGAAAGGGCCACCTCCTGTATGCCAACAAGACTCTGCATGAGGCTCCTCCTTCCTGCCGGGTGCTCACCGCAGCACGGATAGAGCCATCCTGACTGCCAGGAGGAATATCATTAGCTTGGCATTTGGGAGGCTGTGTGTGTAATCACTCACTGTCATGCCTCATCCGGGGGAGAGTGCCTTTCTAAAAAAACCTGGGCCTTGAGGAAGGCTCTGGTTGTTGAAATCAACCAAGATAACAGCCCCAGCCATGGCCCAAGTTCAAGTTACAGAGGAAGAGATTTCTGATGATCACTTAAATGTTAGCTGCCTTGAGAAGTGTCTAGACGTACAAAATGCTCTAGTCATTTTCAACCAATATGGGAGCAAATTAGAAAGCCATGCAGTTAGACAGAGGGCAATCTGGGAGGCAGACGCCACTCCCGCACACCCATCTGACACTGAGACAGCTGCTTTATCCATCCGGGGCTTGGGTAGCTGCAAGAGAGATTAAGGATGCAGGAGCTTTCTGACTTAGCATTACATATGTGCTAAAAATTACGGAAGAATCATAACCTCCTTCCTAAGACATCCACTCGGGTACTTAGAGGCAGATGTGCTTTATGTTCTTAACGAGATTTACTTTTTAGCTGGGTCTCATCTGAGGGTGTTACTATCCTTAGCCTCCCACGAATCAGCCCCCTATGTTATGGGTCATGGATTAGAACTGGGAACAGTACTGGGGTATGAAGGCCACATGCTGAAACCTCCTGGATCGCGTTTCTGGAAGCCACCCTCCTGGCCCCTGCTTTTTGCTGTCTTCTCCAACAGGGAGCCTCTGGCTTCCTCGGAGACCCAATTCAAATGACATTCCTCCCCGAACCCTCTCCTGTCCCCCAAAGGAAACATTGCTCCCATCTCAGCATGGAGAACGCTTTTGAATATGTTCACACAGCAGCCGCCCCAAGAATGAGCCCCTGAGTGTGGGACCCCAGTGTGATTCATCCTGAAACCCCAGGGTCCAGCACCTCCTTCCTGGGGGCAGAACTGAGCAGCAATGGCATCAATAAGGATTTTTAAGTCACCTTTTCTTCTAGTACACTGGCAAATTGAACACAGGACACGACACTTTCTAAAAATGTAACTTAGGATGGGAGGGAAAATAGGTACAAGGAGCTCAGTGTAGAACAACTAGCTCTCAGGCCCAGGGGTGGGGCTCAGGGAAGGCTGCTCTGGACATCTGCCAATTCCCATGGTGTAAATACTCCCACTGTGGCTGAGATTAGTTCCCAACAGAAAGCCATTCTCTGCAGAGGAGAAGCACAGGGTCAGAACTCCAAGGAGTGTTGAATAAGGAACCTTGTGTTTCCCAGAGGGCAGCCCCTCCCTTGAGTTCCCTCTGACTTTCCCATCTGAAATGTCTTCTTCCCCTATACCCAAGGCCCAGGCTTCAGATCAAGTCTGCCAATGCCTGCTCTTTCTGTCTCTGGGAAGGTGGCCTTGACACAGTGTGGACTTTCATAGAGAACTGGCTGACCCTCAGGCTTCTTGGAAGGACCAAGTTCTTTCCAATAAGACCCAAGGGCACCCAGTGAAAGGTCAAGAACAGAACCAAGTTGGCCAGTGCCTGGGCACTCACGTGCCTTCACCCGTGACATCTGCTGGGTCAGACGCTGGCAGCATCTTTGACCTTTAAATCTCACATGAGCCTATGCAGCAGGGAGTTGTTGTTGCCCCATTTTTAGATGAGAAAACTCAGGCCAGGGACGTTTGGTGGCTCCCTAGTCAACAGAACTAGGGGGTGACCCTGGGCTTGAAGGCCTTGTTCTGCCTGGGCCTCCCAACCGGGCTAGTTTGCCCACGGGACACTGCTCATGTCTGGATGGTGTGGGTTGTCAGGGACAGAGGCCAGGGCTGCCACTGTGCACCCTACAATAAGCAGGACAGCCCCCCAACAACAAAGACTGATCCAGTCTCAAATGTCTGTGGGGTGAGGCTAGAAGCCCTGGCCACCATGCTCCATGATTCACTCTACTCCAGACTCGCCGGGTAAATGGCCCGTTTTCCTCAGTGCATCTGTCCTTTCTCCTCCCTGCTTACCGGGGCAGCAAAGCCAGGTCCGCATCCCAGCAACACGAAACCCCATCCTGGCACGCGGGGTGCAGCCTGGTTAAGGAGAGCTCCACCCACGTTCCTTCTTTTCCTACCCCTCTACCCTATCCCTTGGACGCAACTGCGGTGTGGATGTGGGGTTTGAAGGCTCGGCCCGGAGGCCCCAGATGCGAGTGGCGGATCTGCAAAAGTGGAAGAAAGAGCACCTGCCTAAAGGTGCTGGGGGCTCCCACAAGGGAGGACACCTCTTTCCTGGGCCTGGATGCAGGGCAAGTCCATCTTGCACCTTTGAGTGGAAGCAGACTCGTGGGCACAGAGAGCGTCCACTATTCCTGCTAAGCCTCAGCTTTCCCTTCAGAGAACAGGGGTGGTGCTGGGGGGCCTTGGACGGCATACCCTGGGGGCTCCGCCTGCCTCAGCAGCCACACCTGCTGCTTTCAAAGGAGCTGTTCCCAGGTGAACGTGAGTGATCCCCGTGCAGGCCCGGTCCCGGCCACCTCACTCAGTTCTGTGCTTAGCTTCCTAACTGGCCCTTGCGGTTCCCCTGTGGCTGGTGTGAACCTCCTGGAGCCCCCACTCCAGCCTGGCCTGTTACTCCTCTGCACAGACCCTTTCCGGCTCCTCAGTCCACGATCTACTGCCTACACGGTCACCCCCGCCCTGCTCTGCCAGGACAAGGCCTGTGGTCCTAGACACTCCTGTCACGTGCCTCTGTGCCCTGCACCAGCTGTTGCCCTGCCCTGAGCCCACCTCCCTGCCCCCAGCTCTCACTCTCACCCCTTGGGAGGCATTTCCTGAGCACCTGGACCCCAGGCAGGGAGGTGCCGACCCTGTAGGGGAATGAAGAGTGGCCCCCCCAAATGGAAGTCCACATCCTGGAACTTGCAAATGGGACCTTCTTTGAAGGGTCTTTGCAGATGTGATTAAGTTAGGATCTCACGATAAGATCATCCTAGATTGGGGTGTGCCCTAAATCCAGTGACAGGTGACCTTAAGGGGGACTGTGGGGGTGACAAACGCAGGGAGGCCTCGTGAAGATGGAGGCAGGAACCAAATGAGGTGAAGGCGGCCAGGTGCACCTGGAGCCTCCAGAAGAGGCGGGAGGCGCCTTCCCCAGAGCTCTCAGAGACGGCGCAGCCTCCAGAACCAGGAGGGAACCAATTCTTGCTGTTTTAAGCCCCCCAAGTCTGTGGCGATCTGTCACTGCCATCACAGAACATGAACACAGCCCTCACGCCCCCAGGCCCATGAGCGTGGCGGTGCAGGCCTCCGCGCCATCGCGAGCATCAGGAGATCGGCTGGGTCAAAGACAAGTGGAGCTTCCTGGCCTCAGGCCTACACGGAGACTGAGGGCGTCCCTGTGGCCGGGGTCACTCACACCAGCTTGGAGGCAAGAGACACCTCCACCGCCTGCCTCCTCTCAGGGGACGGACAGGGCTTTTCCAAGACAGAATGCCACACACGGCTCCCCACACGGGAAGAACGGCACCGCCCCACGGCTCCCTGTGCAAGGAGAACTGGGTCTCCCACGTCTCACCTGCACTGTAGCTGCCTATGGCCGAGTTTACTGAGAACACGGGATTGTCTGGGTTGTCCCAAATAAGTCCCTCTGCTTCTCCATGAAGAGGACCCTCTCTCTCAGTCTAGGGCAGACCTGGTGACGGTGTGTGTCCTGGCCTTGAATCTGGCACCACTAGGGAATCTGGGTGATGCAGCCCGCAGGAGGCCCGAGGCCGGTGCTATTTAAAGGGCCTTGGCATAGTCACTCGGGCCAGGCTGTGTCCCTCCCTCCCTTTGGCCGGGCGAGCATCTGTCACGCGTCCTCCTGACAGAATTGCTAACATCAAGAGCTGAGCTGCTGGCAGACACACCCGGAAGGGAGGCATTAGCTCCACGGTGGAGAGAGGGACGTGGGAGACGCTGGTGGCTTTGGCCTGAGGCCCCACAGTGAGAGGAGGAGGAGAGAGAGCAGGGGCCCTAAACGTCTCTCTCCCGGAGAAAAGATTAGAAAGGATGCTCGTGTTTACAAGCTGGGCTGACCCCTGACTGCACCCACAATGTCATTTGACTTTCAGGACCCTGTGGGGTCCTGATAAAATATCCGGTTGGCTTTGATACTGTTTGGGCGATGGGAATAGACTTTTAAACTTCAAGCTAAGCTCACTGCCAGCTGTCAAATGACTACTTTAGTAATCATACCACCCTTTGAACATGCACTTCCCAGGGTGGGCGGGAGGGGAACGCTGGTCCCCTCTGGCAGCTGAGATGAGCTGGCCTGACACTTTGGTGGTGGAAGCAGGTACAGCAGGTTGGGCTGTGAGCCTGGAGTCGGGGAGCAGAGTCCACACAGGTGGGGCACAGCCTGGCAGGGGGACATGTGTGTCAGGTCTAGAGCTTTCCCAGGCCCCACAAAGCCTTTCCCTCCTCTAACCCTCATGGGATGGACAGTCCAGGTGACAAAACTGCAAGAAAAAAAGAGACTATGGGGGCCCAGGGCCACGAACAGCACATGGGCAGCTCCCTGCTGATACACACAGTGGGGACTTGCTGCACATATAGTCGGTGTTTAGTAAGTGACTTGAGGAAGGGCTGAGCATCCCCAGCTAACCTTGGTTAGCCCAAAGAAAGCCAGATGCTGAAAGCTGGTTCAGGACAGGGCCTCCCAGGGTCTTAGGAACACAAGGACTCTGCAGGTGTCCCTGACTGAGGCAGGCCCCCCTGAGGCTGGCCCTGTCCCCGGGAGTCCCACTGCAATTCTCTCCTCTGCCCGTGGCCACACCCCCGTGCAATGCCCAGCTTGGCATCCTGTGCTGAAGCTGACATTGATTTCCCTGGTTTTTTTTGGAGTAAGTGATTGGTCTCCTGTATGTGTGTGATCAAAATCGAATGAGAGATTGGAAAAGATCAAAACAAAACAAGCCATTGCTGGTACAGATCAATGGCAGGAATTGGGGACATGTCATTTAGCACGCTGGGGGTCAGACGTGGTTGTGCTGAGCACCCGGCCAGAGTGGCCACAGCCCAGGTGCTCAGAGAGGGCACCCCAGGCCTCCTCTGCCAGCCCCAGCTCCACCGTGTCCCCACCTAAGCCGCCAACTCCCCACAAAGGCCTCCTCCCCACATTCCTGCATGCTCCGCCTGCCACCAGCACCTCCTCTCCTGGAAGGCGGTCTAGTCATCAAGCAGAAGATAGCTGCCTAACTATCAAAAGCATCCATCAGCTGCACAGCAGCTTCGCGAGCCTCCGCCCTTGCTGGAGCCCCAGGTCCGTGGTATCTGAAGACAGTGTGACCAGTGCGCTCATGACACAGGAGACAGAGGGCGAAGTGGAGGCCAAGACGCAGACCTGAGGCGCCAGGGATGGTCAGATGGTTCCGACGTGAGAGAGAGGCGATTGGCTCCTGCCCACGGACCCCAGATCAGCCTGTCGGGTCTGAGGGGTGGTTCCCCTGCTCTGTGGAGCGCGGTGGGCAAGATGTTGGGGATGGGAAGAGACTCGGCTTGGCCCGGCCTCTCCTGAGACCTCGCACACAGCACACAACCCCGGGGGTGAGAACATGGCTCTCCTCATCAACAGGGCAGAGGAGACGATCATCTCCATGTGGGGGTCCCGGGGGGACAGACCAGGAAGGGCAGGCAGTGCGGCTGCTGTGGCCCTGCAGTCTTCTCTGACGAGAATGGAGTTCACATGCACACACACAGTGCCCAGAACAGCGTCTGCTCTCCACGTGCCTGCTGTCACCATCCTGGGCTGTCCGTCTGTCTGTCTCTCTCTCTCTCTCCTCTCTCTTCCCTCTCTGGGACACAGGCCTGGCTTTCTAAGCGCCTCCCTTCCTTCCTCCTTTCTTTCCTTTCCTGCCCTTCCTTCCCTCCCTCTCCTCCTCTTTGTTCTTTTCGGAGACACAGTCTCATTCCATTGCCCCAGGAAGAACACACTAACATCATCACGGCTCACAGCAACCTCGAAAACCAGGGTCAAGTGATCCTCCTGCCTCAGTCTCCCTTGTAGCTGGGACTACAGGCACCCACAATCACACCTGGCTCACTTTTCCTATTTTTGATAGAGACAGGGTTTCACTTTTGCTCCCGCTGGTCTCAAACTCCTGACCTCAAGTGATCCTCCTACCTCGACCTCCCAAAGTACTGGGACTACAGGCGTGAGCCACCGCACCTGGCCTGTTTTTATTTCTATATCATCATCATCGTCGTCGTCACCAGCATCTGTGGCCAAAAAAAGGACCTAATTGAACTCCAAACACTGGTGGGCTTCTCCAGGTGAAATGTGTAACATAAGATTAGCAGAGCAACAACCCATGAAATTATTAGAAAACTTCCAAACATCAGCTGATACAATTAGAAAACAGGACAAAAACAACCTTCTCCCCAGCAAATACCTGACCTCAATAGGATCCCAGGTCTGTGGTCTAGCTGGCCCCTCCAGATGGGAAGAGGCCCTGCGACACTGCTGGCCCGCCCTTGGGAGGGAGAGGGGAGCTCCCCCCACGGTCATCGGTGGACCCAGACAGTGCGGCAGGCACTAGGAAGCCCTCAGTCCTGGCTTCACTGGCCCATCCTCCCAAAGACGAGGGTGCTGGAGACGGCAAGGGGGCCCAAAGGGTCCAGGTACAGCTTAGACTCTTCGCCCCTTCTTAATCAGTCCTAGGCAAGGTTAAGGTTTTTTAAAGGGTTTACTTTCTAAGTGTCCTACAAACCTCTGAAGGAAAAGCGGGCTGGGTGAGATGCATCCCAGACCGCTGGGCTGCCCACTCTGGCAGCCAAAGGTCACGTTTGAAAATTGACAAAGGACAGTCAAGTCCAGAGAGTTTCTCCCTCCACCAGGGGCCTCAGAGGTTGTCCCTCTGCAGGAAGCCATGACTGGCGCTGTCCGAGGTGCTGGGTGGCGCCTGGGGTGCAGTGGCAGAGCCGGGCCAGGTGCCAAACCCTCTCAGCCACCCTCACCGAGCAATAAAACCCAGGCCCCAGATCAAGGCAAATGTGGTTCTTGTTTCTCTCGCCTTTTCTGAGGTTTTGCCCAGGGGGGGAAAGCCTTGGAAAAAGAACATGGCCTCTTTCCTAAATCAAAAAGGAACACGAGTTCCTATCAGCCATGAAAGGAATGGCAAATGAGATACAAATGAGGCGTCATTAAAGTAGGAAAGGCCTGATGTGTTCTCATCCTAAAGCACAGGCCAGGGTGGGCAAGTCTGGCAGGAGAGGGACAGGCTCAGGGCACGAAGGCAGAGCGTGTGGGGGCAGGGGTCCCCCAGGGGCCCACAGGCTCCATCATCTGCCACTGTCATCCTCACATGTCTGAGTCAGCACAGGGCCCCTCCCAAAGAGAGAGAGTCCCTGGAGGTGTCTGCCCGGCAGGTGGGCATGGTTGGCATAGGTACAGGGGCACCCCGTCCAAACAAGTAAGGGGGACACTCACCCGGTTGTCACCTTCTGGGGCCAGAGGGTCTGTCATCCAGGACCCGAACCTTGAGCCAGAGGTCTTGACAGTCACTGGGTCACTTATGCCAGTCAACTTCCCACAAGCTGGAAGAGAATGCACACAGGTCACAGAGGAGAGAGGGGCCTTGGCCCACAGTGCCCCACCCCCAGATGCCCCTGGGAGGACTTGGGCACTTCTTCCTCTGGCCTTCTGGGTCTAGGAGGCTGTGAAGCAGCTGCTGGTGCCCTTCATTGCACAGACATCACCCCTGGCCCCAGAGGTCAGAGCAGCTACCCCCTCCTCAAACAGAGCGACAGGCCAGGAAGGCGGTGAAGAGGGAGGCGGGCCACCTCTGGGGCCACAGTCCTCTGGGAAGATGCTGCCTGAGTGCCAGAGTGGCACCTCTGGGAGGAGGTCAGCCTCAGCAAGACTCAGTTTCCTCCTCTGGGAGACGGGCACAGCAATAGCCCGACCCCTAAAGCAGTTAGAAGACTGCCGTGGCCCCAGGCAGGCCCAGAGTTGGGCACAGCATGAGGCTGTCCCAAAGCAGGATTCACCCGCAGAGTGGCAACAATACTCCAGCCAGTACATGGGACAATTCCCCGAAGCCCAGGCCCCCCACACAGCTCCCTGTGTAGTCTCTGTCCCTTGGAACTGACCCCAGAGAAGGGCTGCAGGGGCCTTCCTGCTGAGGCGCCTGAGCGCTTTCCTTGCAGAGGTGAGACGGTCTCTGCCACCTGAAGAAGCTCCAGGATGGGGGCTGGGATTTGGGGCTCCCAGCTTAAAAATGGCAGGAAAGCCAGTAAAGCATATGCTCAGGGGCTCCCTGCTATCCAGGCAGGGCTCCAGCCGGAGCCCCAGAGCCGGTGCCCACCACACCCAGAAGCTGGCCTGTCTACACAGCTGTGTAACTCTTCTGGGACACGCGAGTCTCAGCCGATCTCCACAGGGCAAAATGCTCCTGATTCCTTGGAAACCGGAGGTGGCGCGAGGGGGGCCTCCCTAAAGGACCGCCAGTCGGGGGCCTCCCTGCCTGTTCAGACTGTACCACCCGGAGGCAGTATCTTACCATGTCAGCTTGTGTACACAGCGGTCTGCAAAGTTCAGAGAAAATCCAGGTGCTCATGAAGGTTGTCAGGGACTTAACCTCGTGGTCAGGGACCACGATGAGCTAGGATTAGCCTGGGAAGCTGCACTGTGGAGGGTGTCCCTACACTCTCCCCAACTGGAAGCTGCAACGTGCCCACTGGCAGCATGGCACCAGACTGGCATGGTGGCACCTCCTGGCCCCACCCCAGAGCCTACCTGCCTCCTTTCTGTGTCAGCAGGAGATTGTGCACCTGGGCAAAAGGAGGCTTTGAGTGGTTAAGACCCCACTACAGGAGGAAAAGACCAAGTTTGCACCCAAATTCCCATGAAGCCTGGCTGCCCTGCTCCAAGACTCCAGCTCCAGGGCTGCCGCCTCCACCCAGATTGGAAACAGGAATACTGCAAACACTTCCTCGCCCCGACCCCTTTCCCAGGTATTTTTCCTGACCCCATAGCCAGGAGGAATCATGTGCTTCCTGCATAAATATTGTCCCCTCACAGCTCAAGGCCTCCCAGCAGCCAGGCCGGGCAACACAGGGTACCAGGGTCCTTACTGGACACAAGGCAGATTTGCCCAGCACTGATACTCATGCCCACCTGTAGGAGGAGAATTGGTGGGGTGGGGGGATGTGGCCAGATAGGGGATGGCCCACGTGGGTCAGCATCTATGTCGACCAGAGTAAGAGCAAGTGGTGGGTCTGGAAAGCCTTGTGGGAGATTCCTCTTCCAGGGAAACCCTGACCAGCCCTCCACCCCATGTGCCTCTCGGGGCTGGGGCAGGGATTTGCAAGAGCTTTGTCTGGAGAACAGGGAGCAGGGGCCCAGGGCTGGACTCCGGTCGCCCTGCCAGATGTGTCTTCCTTTCCTCCTACTGGCCTGGGGGCCCGACTGCCCAGCAGACCCAGCTCCCCATGAACAGGGTGGGAATGGGAGGAGCCAGCACCCACCCAGGCAGCGTCTCGCACCATTACTTCCTGTGGAAAGTCTCCCTGCCTCTATGGCTTTGTTAGTGGCCTGGAGCCATCACCCCAACGGGTGTCGTGGTTTGGGGCCTCGGGGGAGAGCCTGCTGGTTTCCACCAGAGTCCGGTCATTTCACGGTCCTCAGTCAGCATGTGGGTCTTCCACGATGCTGCCTCACACCCAAAGCAGGACCCTCTGGTGGGATGACTGCCCGGAAGGAGACCAGACACCTGCCCCCCTTGTCACTCTCAGATGGCCCCCACACTTGTGCTCCAGCGACCCTAACCCCAGGAGTCCCACCTCCACCTCTGCCCCACTGCCTTCTCCCATGGATGTCTCTTCCCTACAGAGGGCCCTCCTGTACCCCACCCTGCCTGTCCTGCTGACCACACCCCATCTCCCCAACTGTCAGCCTGGGGATTTGCACCAGATGAGTGAATGACTCATGTCTTGGAAAATCCTACGTGTGAGGCTCCACTCTCTGAGCCAGAGGAGGGGATGGCGGGAGGTGGCTTCCTGTCCTGGGGAGGCCATGTGGTCCTCTGCTTGCCTGTGCAGGGACAGTATGACAGTGACCCTCGGAGGGCCGCAGGGAGGCGGCAGCTAACCAACAGGGTGCTTCCCCACCTCGCTGCTCGAGGTCGGCAGTGGTCAGCATTGTGGGTTCAGCGGGCGGGGGGAGGGGTGCAGGACAGAGGGCGGCATCCTCAGTGATGTCCCCGGAGCTGGACCTACCCCGGGCAGCAGTCCTGGAGCCTGACCTCGGGGCATCGTGCTCCCTCACCCAGGTACACCTCGGCCTCGGCCGCCGCCCTCCTGAGGCAGGGAGTTATTTTTGGTTCCCCATCCAGACTGGTTCTGCCAAGACCTCGGGAGCTGACAGGATCTAAAAAAGCCCACGGCCAAGCTCGGCGGAATCTTGGCACATCCAGCTCAAGAGCGTGTCGTGTGCCTCCAGTCACGAGCACTCAGGATGAGCAGGAGGGGACAGGAGCGGCCAGGCTTCAGGTCCATCTCAGAGGAAGCCAAGCAGGGAGGGATGGACACGCCGCTGGGAGGGCCTGGATGCCCCGAGGGTCTGGACAGGGCTCAGGAGGCAGGATTCCTTTCTTTGGAGGCTGGGAGCTTGGACAGAGCAGTCTGCTTCTCACCACTCCCAGGAGGAGGCGACCCAGGGGACAGGCCTGGGGAGGCGCCCACCATGGAACTCCGGCTAGAGACAGAGGGGTCTCTGGGCAACCTCAGAGACCAGGCAACTAGGTCCCTGGCCTGCCACTCAGCTGCTAGGCTTATCTCTCTCAGGCCCAGCTTTTATCCTCTAAAACCTGGGAGGCATTGAGCTGGAAGAAGGTTGCAGAACACAGAGCTGGGACAGACGATGTCCGGGACACAGAGGAAATAAGCAGGGAAGCAAGCAGCCTCCCCAGACCCTGGGCAGGGTGGGCAGCTGTGAAGGAAGGGTCCTCGCAGGCACCTTCCCCTTCCACCTCCTATATGGGTGGGGGCAGGGCAAGGCCAGGACCTCTCACCACATACAATTGAGAACTGCCTCAAAGGAGCCCAGCAAGAGGGCCTCGTCCCACCTGCACCCCCCAGAAGTCAGCACTCATTTTAGAGGTGGGTCCCTTTCCTCCCCCTGCCATCCCAGAGGGCTCTGCTCCAGACTGAGCATCCCCCCACAAGGACGGGGCTGTCTCTGAGTGCACCTGTCTGCGTGCTGCTTTGTCCAGCGCTCTTGCCAGTGGCTGACTGCCTAGCTCCACTCAGGGCACATGGCGGGACAGGGCCAGCCTCACCACCTGGGGACCCTTCGTAACCTCTCAAGGCTGAGGGAACAAGGCGACTTCAGACTTGTCTGCCCCGGGACAGAGAGTGAGGGACATGGCACCAGAAGAAGCACCATGCCCTGACATAGCCAAACTGGGACAGGAGCCTATAATTGGACTTTTACTATCATGGACATTGGAGTGGGCCCAGGTCCCAACGGCTGGCAGGGGCTTTGGGGTCTGGAGCCGGCAGACTTGGTTAAGGTGTATTCTCAGTGAAGCAAAAAGACACCCGGTGACCCTGGAGCCAAGTCTGTCCCTGTGCTTATAAGGGTCTGGGGGCTTCTTTCTTAGCCTTTTAAAGAAAAGAAACTATGGAAACCTTTAGTCTCAGAGCACCAGCATGGTATAACTAAGAGACGTCCTCAAACCAGCCAGGCCCTTGTATACAGAGGGGACCACTAAGGCCTGGTGAGTCACATGCCCAGTGAGTCAGTGGCATAAGGGGTGCTCTGCACCGGCTCTGACGTTTCTGGATTCACTCAGCTTAGCTGCTGGAGCAGGTGACTCTGCAGTGTCTCCATAGAGACAGTCCCATGCCCCAGGACAGGGGTGACGGGGCCCAGGTGTCCGGGCAGCACTGCCTCCCCCCTGCTTGCCAACAAGGCTTGCTCCAGGGAAACTCTGAGCAACTGCTTCTCTCCCAGAGAATGCCCGACAGATGCTGCCTCCAGTTCTAGAAAGGAGAGTTTCAGGTTCAATTTCTGGTCGGGAAATTAGGAAAACCCTAATCCCACTGAGAGAGGGATCTTCAGAAATGTCCCAGGGAAGCAGGTGGGACCTGGGTCCTTGCCTTGCCTGTCTGCTGGTTTCTGCGTATGTTCTGGGGTCAGGAACAGCAACTTGGAAAAGACAGCAGCAGCAACTTGGAAAAGACAGCAGCACAGAGGGGTATCAAGTGACTGTCAGAGAGCTGTAGGGACACCCTGTCCTCTATCACCCAGGAAGAGAGCCGAGACCCTATTCACCAGACCAAGGAACAGTCAGACCTCACACAAGCAAGTGTGGCAGGCACACTGAGAAGCTACACGGTCAAGGCGAGGGAGGAAACCTCCAGCCACTGGGACATTACATCTCACACAAGTCAGAGGACAACCCCCAGCAGGTGACTCTGCAGGACACAGCAACCTCCCTGCAAGGAACCAGGTTGCTAGAACAGTCCTGAGATGGCTGTCTCCTTGCAAGGCTAAAGTGAAGCTAAATTTAGCAGCTACAGGATATTGATTTGGCCCTTCAGTTATTGAGCTTGAACGAAAGGCTTAGCCGAGGGAGGAGAAAGAGCAGCAGAGGCCCAATCTACCTGCGTCTGTCCAGCATCTATCAATCCATCAGCTGTCCAGCTGCCTCTCCACGGCTCAGTCACAATGGTCCACCTCCACCTCTCTGTCCACCTGCCTACCTACCACCGTGCTAAGCCTGGGACATGAATGTGTTCTGTGAATTATCATTCCCTGAGTTACCCCAGGGCCCAGGGATGTCCTGCACCATTTACAGATGAGGAAGCAGCTGAAACAAGACAAGACCAATGCCTGGGGAGAGGTGCACAGCTATCGAGTGGTACACTAGTTCCAAGCTGCCTCCCCCAGCCAGGGGGTGTGCAGTCTGCTTTGCGTCAGAATCAGCCCAGAGCTGGCTGCGTACAGAGCCCTGGGCCCCAGCTGCAGACCCTCTGAATCAGCGCCCTGCGTACGTGCCACAGCCCTTCTGCGGAAAGAATTAAATGCAGGGATGAGACCAGGCAGCTGCACTCCACGGGCGGGGGAAAAACAGGGCCTCTGGGGGCCCGTTTACCCTCCACTCTCTTTACTCCAAAATCAATGGTGTTAGCAGCCCAAGGGTAACCGTGTGAAAAACTCGGGATCTGAAGCCATAAGGTAAACTCACCCAGCTACTAAAAATAGGCCGCGCACAGATGGGAAGGCCGGCTCGCCTGGGAGGGGCAGGCCTCTCACCACGTGCAACTTTCTAGCCCACGTTTCCATTTTGTTCCCTCGATTCCTTGATTGGAAAATGGGGAGGGTTTTCTCCCGGTTTCTCTTTGCTATACCCATTCTGTACACCAGGGAGGAAGACACCGCTTGTGGGGAACAGAAAAATGACACAACTAACCACGCCACCGGGGTCTTCAGAGGCCGAGGGTGACTGCTGAAGGTGGGGGAGTGTGGAGTGCCGATGGCGCCTTTGGTAGAGACTGTACCCAACAGAAAGAACCCTATAGCTGCACAGCCACTAATACAGCCCCACAACCATTTCAACACTTACAACGACTCGCAGAAAGTCAAAATGGAAGAGGTGGTACAGACAGTGAAGTCTGATGCCTGGTGGACTGTCAGAGGCAGCCAGCCTCGGCCACAGAAGGGGCTTGGGCACCAGGGGAGGGTGCAGCTGACAGCCTCCCTCGGGACTCAGCCAGCATGTACAACTGCAAGGAGCAACGCCTTCCTCTGACTCCCGACATGCCTCACTGCCCTGCTGTAGGAACTTTAGACTTCACGCCTTGACTGAGGATGGCTGGAATGGCTTCTACAAATCATCCAGAAATGGGAATCTGTCAAAGCAGGAGACTCTAGTTTCTTTCCCCTTGAATAGTCTCTCCTCACCTGACTAACAACACTGGAGAGCTTTTAAAACGTTTGTTCTTTTCAGGTGTTTAAAGTTTACACTAACGCATTGGGAGAGTCTGAGTGTGAGTGAGAGTGAGTAGAGAGGGGACTAAAAATAGAACATCAGACAAAGCCCGAGGGAAACATCTGGAGAAAGCAAAATTGCCCTAAGAATATAATATGAAAATCTGCAACCTTTGTGCTAAAGAAGTTGGTTGGGAGGGATGGTTATTATTTATTTAAGAAACCTAAAAATGGGATTTGAAATGTGTATTCAAAAGGGGATTCAAACACTAACATATTAAGATTTGCTGCAGTAATTAGCTGGAAGGCTGATAAGGTAAATGAATAAGAATGAATGAGAATAAGAATCCAGACAGGGCGCCCTACGCTGGAGACCTTTCTTAGCAAAGTTAAGTCTGGGTAAGGAGTTGATCTGCCTCCCCAGCTCCTCCCCTGCTAGACTGTTCGAGGGGCTTCCTCTCTTGTTGTAAAGGGCAAATCTACTGTGATGTGACTGCTATTTTTTTTATTCAAACTGTGCAGGATTCAATATTCTACGGAGCTTCATCAGCCCTTGTTCTCAACCTGGGGGAATCTGAGATGTACGTTTGCAGCCCTATTAAACTCAGGTCTACACGCACACACATACAAACTCATACACTTCCGTCCACCAGCTGGTACGCAACATCTATCATCCCGTTTCGTCCAGATGTGCAACTCGATGGGTCTGTGAACCGGCCTCCGTGCAGCACCTGGCGACGAGCAGTGCCCTAGGACGGCGCTGCCTACACGCCTCCGCCTCCTTCACCTCTCAAGGCAGCCCTGCCCTACCCAGGAGCCCTAATCCAGCCATCACCTCCCTGAAGCCAGGCGGGCGCTGTCCACTTCAGCACCACTCCCTACAGCTGTTTGTGTGCTGGAGGTGGCCAGTGCAGAGCCACGTCCCCGCAGGGTTCTGAGCCTACCTAGTTTTTGCATGCATGCACGGAGCCTTTCTTCAAGATTGGACACTCTGCTCTGAAGTTCATCGTAGTCATAGGCGCCAATTTCCTCTTGCAGCTCGTTAAGCACTGACGTCAGATTCTGGACCTCCTCTTTAAACTGCAATACCAATTTGGCATCGGCCTTGTACTCTTCCAACACAGGTATCAAAGGCCTAAGTTCATCCATTTTCGCTTTTATCGCCTGCAAGGTTAAAATAAGCTGGTTCAGTGCGATGCGTGCAAGAACTCTGACACCCTACCTTGGCCTGGCTTCTCTCTAGGCGAGGGAAAATGTACGTACTCCTGCTTTATTCATAGTTTTATTTATTCTGGTCCAAAGGAGTTAGAAGAGCATATTAAACAGTCCTCAGAACACCAGCATATTTGGGAAAGGTCTTTATTGTCAGTTTAGAATGCAACATCTTAAGGTTACATGCTTTGAGTCACATACACAAAGTTCTTTTTTTTTTCTTTCTTTTTCAAAAAATGCATTGACGAGGGTTCAAACTATTCATGAAATGCATCTACGGTCGCATGCAAAGGAGGGTCCTGGTTGTGTTCAAGGCTCCTCAGTGACATGGTGCTAAGTATGGGAAAAGGATAGTAAAAATGCATGGTGCAAAAAGCTCTCTGGCTCTCTTTCGGGGTTACATGGGAGTGGACTGCCTCTTCAGTCACTGCGGCATTGAAAAAACTCTTTTAAGTTAGCCCTGCAAGCAAGAAAATGAAATACTGTTGAACAACTAGCTCACTAGCCTGCCTTACACAGATAGCCATTAATAAACAAAAACTTGCATGGTCCCCCAAAAATCACACTTTAATGCTACAGTTAGTCGAAATGAACTGCGGTAACAGTTATTTAAGTGCCCTGAAAACAATTTCTGTTGGAGTTTTTAATGAAATGAAAGTAGGATCAAAGGCAAGGGATTGCTTCTCTTCCTCAAGAGCCACTGTGTCTCGGATTTTGGAAGTTGGAGAGACCCCTGTGTGGACAATGCCTGCAAAGGTGAGCCATCTCACCCCATCTTTGAGGGGCCTGTTGACCACACAGATGGGAATGTTGGCTCTTCAAGGGGAGGCACAAGCCCTTTTGGTCAAACAAGTCAAAACCTCTCTCCAAGATAATTCTTGATGACTTGTCAGGAGCAGGGACAAGATGCCTGCCTCCGACAAGAACACTCAGCTCGTCGCCCCTCCACGGGATCAGGCCCGCTATTATTTTATTTATACTATAGATTTGCAACTTCATTAGCTCGCCATTTCGTCTATTTAACGTATCATTTTAAAAAGAGAATTAGTTCTTGCTTCATGCAGGGAGGCACATCAAAGAAAAACATTAGCATAAAAGGGCAGGAAGACAGAGAGAGCACACATCAGCAGTTTTCTGTCAAGTGGGGCAGTGTAACTTGCCCTGCTCATTTACATCTGGGCTTCATTCCTAATTAAAACGCATGTATACCTTAATTAAGGTGACATATAATTTCTCAGTCTAATCATTTTGAAACCGAGTCAACTTAGATATACATATACATATTTGTACATATGTATATATAATTTTAGGACAAACAAACTCAGGTTTTAGTGTCCAGAGTTAGCTAGGGAAGTGGAACACGTACCACGGGGGACACAAGAGGTTGGTGTCTCTCTCTTTTTCCCCTGCAAGTCTACTGCACGCCTTGTCATAGCTAGATTAGGCCAGATGTGAGAAATTGCCCTAAGAGATCCCTGCTCAGGAACGGCTCACATCAATTAAGCTAATCCTCGGCTAATGTGATTTACCTGCAGCAGCTGTGGGATGACAAGGGCCAGTAATAATGTCCCTTCCCAGGTAATATTCGACTTGGCTAGAGAGGCGCAGGTCTGGGACCCCGGCTTCTGAGCCAGACTGGCAGGGGTACACCCTGAGACTGCTGCCCAGGCCCGCCCCGTTCAAGGTGTCTCGTGCCAAACCAGGGCCAGGGTGGCCGCCTCTCTGGCACAGAGCAATCTTGGCCCTGCTCCTCCCGGCCGCAAATGACTATTTCTACAGAGACAGGGAAGCAGGCCCCAGCAGCGGAGGAACCTACATACCTTGAACTGCCTGGCCAGGTGTTGCTTATGGCTCTCCTCCACCTGCTTGAACTTTGACTCCAGTCCTTTCATTTGGTTCTCCATCTTCTCCACATACTGCAAGTCTCTCTGGGTCCGCCTGTCCAAGACCTCTATGGATTGAGACATGTTTTGCACCTGTCAAAAGGGCAACAGGTCAAGGAAAGAGCTGCGGTAGGTGTCAGATGATCTTATTTTTCTACTCACACCCGACAGCACACTGAAGTGGCCCATCACTAGCACTGGGGACTGTTAGGACAGGTGACTCCCTAAGCAGAGCAAACTGGTTCAGTAAACATTTCCTCTGTGGCCTTCCAGAACGTGCCCTTACAATCAGGCATGCAGGCAAAGGGGCAAGAGCCCCACGCTCCTCACTGGGGGCAGGTCCAGGCACGGGACTTCGGGCCATTTACCATCCCTTTATAAGAGGGGGACACTGTTTCCAATCTCTTAAAATTGCAGGATAAAATCAGCTAGGCAAGCATAAATATCAATGGAGATGAGAAGCTTTCTTAGGCTGCCCCACCCCTAGGTATAAATCCTCCTTCCCCTAAATCTCATTGAGTGCCTTGCCGAGCAGTTTGATTGCTTAAAAGCGGGAGGAAGGAACCAGGGAACCGCTCTGCCCGACTCTGCATCAAGCTTTTTTCCCCCCATCTCGTGCGCCATCCATCACGCCCGGCGGTATCATAGGGAGATGACTGCTCTGCAAACATGTACGTTCCCAGCACAGAGTCAGGAATCAATCACCCAGCAAATGAAGAATCGCTGTTTTACATCTTTACAGGCAGATCTGAATTGAGTGTAGCCTCAAGATGGAACTTTAATATTCAACAGGATTCCAGAGAGCTTAAAAGAAAAACAGTTTTAGTGCAGCCACCTGCCAGTGCATTTTATTTTCAGGAAACTGGCTCGTGCTTCTGCGCAAATGCACTCCGGGAATGGGGAGGTGGAGTAAGGCTGAAGATTGCCGCAGTGGTGTTTGGGTCATTTTCTCAGAATCTAATCCAATTACTAGGGAGGGAGATACCTCCATGACAGAAAAATCTTCCTTTCTGATTTTTTGCTGCATTTTAAAATGCTCTCCTTCCCAGGAACAAACTCATTTGCAAATGAGGCTTAGCTCTGCTTGGTCTGTGACGAGAGGAGAAGGAAGTGTGGCTTCCACCTCTTACCAGGCATCCTCCACTCCAGCAAATAAATAAAATAAAATAATAGAGAGCAACCAAAAGGCTTCTCAGTAAGAGGAAGACCAGTAGTGCTAACCTCAGCACTTAACAATGCATGGCATTTTGTCTTGGTATGTGAAGGAAACACACAAATTTATAGGAAGGAAACACTCAATTTGCAAAACACAAGGTGGGGCAATGTTGACGCACTGTGATCCCTCTTCAGATGGGATGCAGGCAAAGGGGCAAGAGCCCCACGCTCTTCCTTTGTCTTCCTCTTGCCCCTCACCTGTCTTATTCTGTCACTTTGAGTAACTGTAGCACTTCTTTTAGAGAAAGTTGGAAAGTCTGTACTATGCATCCATCAAGGCTCGGACTAAATCCCACCTCCTTCAGGGAGGCATCCCCCATGAGCCAAGCCAGAGTGGCTCCAAACCATTTAGAAACCGAATCACCCTGTGGGCACAACATCTGCAAGGAGTGAGCCCCGTACCTGTCCCCTCTGCTTTGTTGGGTAGGCAACTTCTGGAGAAAGGGGCCTGTGTGGAGTCTCCACGCACAGCCGAGCACATCTGGGTACGTGAGTGAAGCAAGGCTGACATGTGACCAGAAGCTGCTGAGCCCAAGCTTTGGTCAGGAGAGCACACACAGTGCAATGGGCTTTTTGTTCCCCGAGAACAAACACTTTTAACAAGTTTTAAAGATCAGATCATAAATGTAAAAAACAAATTTTAAAAATACCAAGCTATTCAGCCTCCTTAAATTAAATACTTATCCCTACAGTTCTCCTACCCCTGGCCAGGTGTAGGGCCCGGGAACGTGGAGTCCTCTGCCTGATGGGGGGACTGGGGTGGCGAGGTCACCTGCCTGGTCTCCCTACATTCATGAAGGCCATAGTCTGCAGCCCCTTCCTCTGAGCACACATCATCCCTCCCTGCGAAGCCAATGGCATGCTCAAGGTCACAGAGCTACTGAATGACAGTCTACCCCATGTTGTCCCCGCTGTGGCAGCCAGGACAGGAGTCGGCCATGGCAGAAGGGCTCAAGAGGACAACTGAATGCCGCCCTCTACGAGCCTGAGATGTTACCAGTCTCACTGATCTTGACAAAACCCCACAAGGTGGACACTACTTCGAGTCCCACGTTACGCAGGCTCGGACAGCCAAGCAATGTGCTTCTTGTCACGTGGCCAGGCCAACTCCAAAGCCTACATGCTCCTGCTCAGAGCCAAGCGCGGCTTTAGAGAGCAGAAGCCATGCCCCGCCTGTCACCATCCCTGCAGGTTCTGGCTGCGAGTCAGGACCATTGGTGGAGCTTTCAAGGCAGATCGATGCCCAGGCCAACAAAAATCAGAGGCTGTGGGTGAGCCCTAGGCTGGTACCTTTGCGATCTCCCCAGGGGGTTTAGGGTGCAGCCAGACTGGAGAGACACTGAGCTGCTGCGATGTGCTCATTGTGACCCGACCCCAGCGGCAGGGCACGTGCTCTGCGACTTCTGGGCTTGCGTGCTCCCTGTGCTCGCATCCAGTCTGTGCCTGCCCCACCCCCTCTCACAGGGGAGTGAAGAGAAGAGAAGGGGAAAAAAGGACGGCCTGGCCCCTCTTTAAACAGCAGAGTGCACTGAGGAGCGGAGCCTTCTCTCACGCAACGGCTCAGGCCCTCCGAAAATAGAGTGCCCGCCATGGGATCAAATGGGGCTTTAAATTTTTAAGCAGTAGTGCTATGGCACGCACAGGCAGAAAGGAAAGTTCTGAGGCCTGCATTCCCAGGGGCTCACAGAGCTTTCTGGAATCCATTTCCCGACTGTCAGCCCTCCCACCGAGTGCCACCTCCTAAGGCTCAGTCCTACCCTTCCTCTGTCCGGTTCTTTCCCACCCTAGGCCTGCCCCTGCCGTCCTGAGGCCCCTCCAAGCGCTGCCTCGCTCCTCTAGGATTCTGAATAATTAAAGGCTCAATTAGACTCTGGTCTAGTTTAGTGTTAAAAAATGTTTGTGGAATCTGTTAAGTGCATTTTACTTTCATTCTCTTAAAATGATTTACTCAGGTGGCTAACGATGGCAGATAAAAAGCACACCATTCCCTGAAGGAGAGGGTGCTCTATGGACCAGGCTTCCTTCCTGCCCCAGGAAACTAAGGTCACAGGGGCATAGGAAGAGGCGGTATCTTGGAGTCTTCAGTGCCCGGCACAGCTCAGAAATCTCCAGGCCCCCTTGGCCTTCGCAGCTGGGAAAACCTACTCAAGAAGGAACACCTGCTTTGCCCAGAATTAGGTAAGGGTTTGTGGTTGAAGTGGGTTTGACCTGAGGCATGCTGACCCCAGCTGGGGTGATGATAGCCTCCCACCCAGCTGCTCCCACCTGCCCAGCGCGGAGGGCAACAACACCACTGTCCTCACAGCATGGGGCCTGTCCCCGAGTCACAGAAGACCCCCCCCCCCCACACTCCACACAGACCTCCTCTCACACTCTTCAGCTAACACACTCATTTTGGAAAGTCCCAGGCTAAATCTAGGATGAGATTGGCTATACTGGTGTTGTGTGTGTGTGTGTGTGTGGTGTGACTCTGTTCCTCTCAGGATAGGAAGGATTCCTTCCCCAGGTGCTAAATACAAATGTCTCCTTTCCCTGGAGAAGGAGATGGGTGGAGAAGAAGAGCTCACTCATTTCTCCTCCTCCCTCAGTAACTCCCAGGGGACCCCTGACACTTAGATTAACAGTAACAAACAGGGTCCTTGGAGGGGAATGTGCCAGACAGCTAGTGAGCTGAAGGAGTTAAGAGAAGGCACACAGAGTGAGGGGCAGAGGTGACAAGCCAGGTGGGCCGGAGTGCCCGTTCCCTGCTAACTAGCTGTCTGTCGTGGAACAAGTCAGTCCACCTCTTGGGATACAAATTTCCCCTCCCGGAAATGGAGTGAAAAATCCCAACATGGTTCTTGTGAAGATTAAGTGAAATAACGGACTCAAACTGTGTGTGCGGGCTGCACACGGCTGCCCCAGGTGGGTTATAAAGATGACGGTTTCCCACCAGGAAGGCTTCTGTGGTGGTGAATGCCTGTCCAGCCACTGGCCAGGTCCAACCACATACAGTCAGATGGCCATGAATTCCTAGGTCCACGGAAGCTCTCCCAGGTTGCTGTTCAGCAACAGCTCTGAGCCACTGGACTGGGGGTTAAGTCCACCACCCAGATGGTTGTGGGGTGGCGGAGGATCCCTGCACCCCACCTCCTACGTGTGCATGACTCATCCGGGGAGCCTGCAGTGACCAGGAGGTGGGTCTGTCCATCCCCTCCTCGGTCATCCTTGGGAGGAGTCTCATCCATCTATCCATCCTCCACTCATTCATTCATTGACAAATGTTTCAAGTGGGGATACGTCAAGAAAGAGCTGGAATGGATCCCACAGGCTGGCCGAGCCATGGTGCCGGCACAGGCACGCACACGCACCCCGCGCAGACTCACCTTCTCCAGTAGCTGCCTCAGCTGTTTCGTGCGGGCATCCCGCGAACACATGGTCTGCTGGGGGGCGACCACAGTGCAGATGCACCTGCCCTCGCTGTCCTGGGCGGAGCTGTACACCTGCCAGCTCTCCTCGGGGTTGGTGGGCAGCACCTGGAGAGAGGCAGGTGGGAGGAGGCAGAGGGAGGGGGAGGAAGTGAGACCGTAGGAAGCACATCCAAGACAGGGAGCTTGTCCACAGCCAACCCAGGGGAAAGGCACAAGGAAACGGTCCAAAAGATGTTCTGACCCACAGGGAAGAAACGCAGCTCTCCGTTAAGGTGCGCAGGGCTGGAAGGAAGTCAGAGAGGCATGACTCTTTAAATTTCTTTAAATTCACGTGCGACCCAAGGGGTGTTAGGAGTTTTGGCATCTGACCAAATTGCTATGTCGGGCAGACGGGAGGGACAGCCAGCAAAGGCAGGAGTGCCGGTTGAGTAAGACATCCTTGCCGTGAGGCCAGCGGCTGGTGTGGCCCAGCCTTGGCTGCTGTCCCCCACACTTACAGACGAAGCACCTGCCGTAACAGCCCCACGTCCAGCAGCCTATTTATTAGCCTGGAGCTGCAGTGACCACGAGCCACACAACCTTCCTGCTGCCAGCCTGGCAAAGACTGGGCTTCCAACTCCACGAGGTCTCCCACCCACCAAATTGCAGCTGACATTTTATGCAGGGGTCATCCTCAACTGAGGTTTGCCCCCAAACTGAGAAACCAGAGCTGCATGTGGCTGGTCTCACCTTGCAGCCCAGCTCAGGTAGCCCTGACCATCAGGGACACAAGCCCCTCATACTGTCTGAGATACGCCCCACACCCTCCCACTGCCCCTGCAGCCTGCCCGCTGTCTCCAAGCACATTCCTCTCCAGTGGCATCAGGTCACCTCCCTGCTATTTTTAGCATGGTGACAGGGAGGAGAAGTTGGGAAGAGAGAATCTATAGTAGTGATATATTTAATTTCATTCATTTCCAGCCCCAGAAGCTCAGGATCTGGAGGGAGGGAACAAAGTCATGATGGAGGAGATGCTGAGCAATTCTTGAAACCGGCAGGCAGGTGAGGTAGCCCTAATGAGGGTCTTAGCAGGGGGCTCACAGCACAGAGACCTCCTCTAAGAGCACCCAGCCTTCAACAGTAGACAGGGAGTAGGAGAGGGGTCATGTCCTTCACTTCCCCTTTCAGTTCAGCCGGGACTGGCCTGGGCGTGCCTACCTGGGGGCAGCCCCTGGGAGGGTGGCTTCAGCTCAGCCTCTGCTTTAGCCATCTAAGTCAGCTCTGCCCAGGAGCAGCCCTGGACATCGCTCCCCCTCCCCCTCGGCGTGAGAAAGGAGAAAAAGAGATTTCAATTTCTAGGCCCAGAGAAAGGGGTGCGCAGAAGCCAAAAGCAAGGGGGCCAGCACCGCAGGGCACGGCCAGGGGTCGGTCCCAGCCTCCTGCACCTTCCTCCAAGGGGACTCAGACAAACCCATCCTATGGGGATGGAGAGGGAAGGGCGCCTGGGGACTATGGGAACGCAGGGGAGAGCACAGCTTCGAACCCCACCGGCCTCAGTCCCGGCGACTCTGGGTTTGGTTTTACAAAGTAGGGCGGCTGGGAGTCCTAGCTCCATCAGCCTAGATTGGGGTCTAGCGTCGGTTCCACCCGGTACTGGCTGAGTGACCTTGGACAAGTCCCCAAGTCCCCATCCTCAGTTTCCCAACCTTTTCAAGGAGCGACTGATCAGGGAATGAGGGCTCCAAGCACCTGAGCCCCTGGGCAGGCTCCCCTGGCCCCGCAGCAGCGAAAGGACTGGGCGAAAGAAGCATCGCCCCAGGGGCGCGGTGGCGGGAGTGGAACGGCCTGGGCTGGAGTCGTGGGGGCCATGGTCACCTCCAACAGCCCGAGGACCCGGCTCTCGCTCCTTGCCCTTGCGCCCTGTTTCCCGCCGCCGCCCAGGGCGACTCGGTCCCGCGCAGCGCCCGCCCGGCCCGGGGCTCGCACGCAGGAGGGGAGGAGGCGGCCGCGCGCAGGCGGACGGCGGGCGCACTTACGCCGGTGCTGCGGTCGAGCGTCCCGCCGCTGGCCGCCGAGAGCTTGGTGGTATTGAGGCCCACCAGCGAGGGCAGCGTCTGGGACATCCAGTTGGTGATCATGGCCATGGTGCTCAGCACAACCCCGATCTTGAGCAGCGGCACCGACATCGCGCCTCGAGTCGCCTCCAGCGCCCGCGCCGAGCTGGCACCGGCTCCCGCGCCCGGGCAGCCTTCAGGTGGCGGGCACCGCGGCGGGCAGGGGCGCCCGGCTGTGTCCCTGCGCCCCCTCCGCCCGCCGCCACCCGCCCGCCGCCGCCGCCGCCGCCCCGCGCGCCCCAGCCATCGCCACGCCGCCCCCGGGCGCCAGGGAGGGTGGCCAGCGGCCGCTACCCGCCGCGCCCTGCTGCCCCGCGCCGCCACCCAGCTGCCCGCCGCGCCCGGCCGCGTCTCCGCGCTCCGCCGCCGCCGCCGGGAAGGGCCTCCCGGCTCTGAGCGCTGCGCGGGCTGTGCGCGGGGGCCGGGGCCGGGAGGCGGGGACACGGCCGGGCGGCGGCCGACGCAATCAGCCCAGGAAATGGGTGGGTTTTTCCTCGGCTCCGGCTCCCCGCCGCCCCCTGGCTGCCGACAGCGAGGTCTGCAAACCCCAGTCCGCCAGAGGAGTTGGGATAGAGTGACCCGAGGAGATAAGTCATCGTCCCCGTACCATTAAAAACCCGGCGGCGGCCTCAGCTGGGCACATCCTTCCCGGGCTCTTCCAGCCCTCACGATCCGCACCCCTCTCAGATTCCCCTTGGCCCGCTGTGGGGACAAGGGCTGTCCCTGGAGGGCCAGCGGCATCCCGACTGCTAGGGCCTTTTGTGCGGTGGGTCCCGGCCAGCCAGGCAGCCTCCTTAAGCCCATATGGGAGGAAGAGCTCTAGGCCGGCTCTGCGGGGGTCATCCGTGCAAAGAGGAAAGCGCCGCTGTGGCCCAGGTCAGGCAGCCGCAGCGCCCCAAGCCTTGGGAGGAAGGACGCTACCAGGCACTCCCGCGCCCACCTGCCATGTGGGGCTGCGGGGCAGCGCACGGGGCCGGAGCCCGCCGTGTGGGGATGCAGGTGTTTGTGGCGGGGCAGGGACCGAGGCCCTGAGGTCGAGGGGCGTGGGCTGGGCGTGTTCTCAGGGCTCCCTGTGTCCCTCGCAGGGTCCAGGCACCGAGGAAAGGCAGGCTGGCGCCCGCTACCTCTCCAACCGGCCCTCCCAGGCGCCAGCACAGGCCTGCCTGGGTCAAACGCTTTAATAGGGCTTTCGAATTCGTAAAGGCTTCTAATCAGAGATGAAAGCCGCTTCCTCCAGCCTTCCATTAAGCTTCCCCAGCCATTGGGAAGGAAAGAACCTCCAGCTCACTCACTGTGCTCTCTTCTGCCTGGGTGAAAATTAATCTCCCTTCCTGGGTGGGGATTTGAAAGCCAGACGTCGGAGCGGAAGGAGCAGCCTCCTTAGGCCCTGCCTAAAACGAACTGGCACTTTCCTGTGCGTGGTCCCTGTTCCTAGAGGGGACTTCAGTCACAGCCAGGAGGGCTCTGGCCTGAGGGCTGGGCGTCAGACCCCTGCTAAAGGAGCCTTCGGATGCTTCCCTGATAGGCGCGCGACCGGCGGCGGGGGCGGGCGGGACGCCCGCAAGGCCCAACTGTTGGGGACGGGCGCCACCTCCCCGTGCAAGCTGGTGCTGCAGGCTCGCGGGGCCGAGCCACTCCCAGTTACACCTGGCTGGTGCGTTCCAGTCCCCACTTCCCTTCTCTTGCCACCTATATTTAACACGGATTCAGGGCCACCAGTGTTGCCTGCCCAAATCACTCCCACCCACTTCCCAAGATGGAAAGACAAGGACCACTTATTTTGCTGGGACGACTTCAGGTCCAACCCAAACCAATCCTCAGAACTCTCAGGTCATTTCAGAAGCCACAGATAATTTAACACCTGCTGTGTGCAAGTAGGGTATGCTGCATATCCCAAACCAGAAGCAACACTGACACGACCTGACATTCCCAGGCATTGCCCCCCTGGACACCGTGCCTGAACCCAAAGTCCCCAACCTCCGAATGAGGACCACCTCAAACCGTTCACCATGTCTGGGCTCTGTGAGACCTGCACCAGTGTAATCAGCCTTCCTGCACTGCAGTTCCCCCATCTGCAAAATGGGTTCAAATAATAGTAACTTTCCTTTCCAGGGCATTTTGTGGATTAAATGACTTAGTTTGGGAACAAGCCTGGCATCTTTTAAAGGTGATTGTCACCTATTTTGCAGAAAATAAAACAGACTCAGTGAAGTCCTCAGCAGAGTGACTTGGGCAGAAGCTAGTGACAGAGCTTGGCTTTAAAATGAGAAAACCTTTGCTGCTATTGGCCAAAGACCACCCCTAAGAGAAGTTCTTGGGTCAGGTGTACAACCCTGGGGCGGTGTCGCTGGGCATGAAAACAACCCCAGCAACTGGAGCTACACTGTAGGAAGGTTAAGGTCAATAATGATTTAAAAACTCTCCTTTCTGAAGTGATGGACCTTGCTAATTAAAAACAGAGGAAGAAAAGAAACGAAACTCTCCTGATTCTGAAGGACTTATAATTTGGCTTTATGTCAGTAATACCCCTGAGGATTTAGAGCTGCTACTCTAAATTTGAAGGGCACCAACTTGGCTGGGCTGTGAATGGAGGAAATTAAATCCAGGTAGTTTGCATTGAGGACGTCCAGCACGGCTCAACAGAGCTGTGAGGGCA
Source organism: Arctocebus calabarensis (assembly GCA_963573935.1). Classification (NCBI taxonomy): domain Eukaryota; kingdom Metazoa; phylum Chordata; class Mammalia; order Primates; family Lorisidae; genus Arctocebus; species Arctocebus calabarensis. Next base: position 23,211 of record CAUYON010106077.1, on the reverse strand, counting down.
ATAAGACCAGGAATTGATGAGCTACCTTCAATCCCACTGCTGGCCCAGGGATGCTCTCCAGCTCTCCTGGGAACAGGCAATTAAGGCCTGGCCTGGAGATTTGAAACCCCCTATCCTATTTCTCCTCAACTCACAATCATGTTGGGGAACCAGAGGGTATATGGTTTCCCTAAGCCATGCTGAGAAGCATTCTTTTAAAAATGTGGTTTGGGGTTACTCACATCGAATTTGCTTAAGTATGAACCAAGTCTTTAATTCCTAAGATCTCTGAGAACTAAGGTCAAAGGATTTTAGAGTAATGAAAGGAAAAGATGACCCCCCACCACACACCCTGATATCTTTAAATCCTAGTCCTTATCTTTGATGTTTATAGAGAATAGAGAACTGAATCCATATACGGTTCTCAGCTCCCTGGAACATACAAATGGAACAGGGGTGTGCAGTGCACACAGCATCGCACCTGGGATGCATGCAAACCTGCACTTGAGCCCCTGTACCCTGCACCTGACCTGTTCTGACCTGCACCTGAGCAGCTGTAACCTCCATTGAGCTGCTCCAACCTGCACCTGAGCCGCCCTTACTTTCACCTGCTGTAATGCCCTAGGAGTTTCTAGTTAAATTACTTCCAACTGTTCTAATCCCAAACCAAAGTCTTGTCTGGTTTCTGAAATCTATAACAATGCGGTGACTACTGCCTTTAATGCTTCTGAAAGGGTCACCTGACAAGGCTCGAGTAGAGTAATCTGATTTGGGAGGCTACCTGACATTCCAAAAGCAAATCATGGATTGCAGAAGAATGAAGGTATTTGGATTAAAGGAGCCACCGCTTCAGCACATCCACAGCGTTCCTAAAGAGAAATTTCAATCCCGATTTCCGCACGACTTCTCTTGCAGCACAGGCTCACTGCTACCTGCCACTCTGAATAATCCTAGTGATACTGACAGAGCAGGCCCTGCACCCCCGACCGTACTGGGGATTTGCATGCATGATGTCACTTAATCCTTACAGAAGCCCATGGGGTGGTGCTGTTGTTGACTCCACTTACGTATGAGGAATCTGGGGCTTAGAAAGGGATGAGATCTTTCCAAGATCAAATGGTGAGAACTTCCAGAAACAAGCTCCAAAACATGGCGGCACCCCTATCTTTCAGGTGACCATGGTCAAATCTCACAAATCCCAGGAGTAGAGTGATCTGCACATCCACAGATGCCCTGAACACTGACACAATTCTCTGAACCACAGATGCTCACCAGGTGACATTTCTGCCATAGCATCCCTTGGCCCTTGTCCACTAGTCCAGGGGACGTCCTTCCTGTATATGTCCTGTCCAGTCTGTGATGTCGGCTCACCTGCCATGACAAGTTACACTGGCCAGCTCTCTGTCCTCACACCTGCCCCCCACAGGCCCAGATCTCAATGGGATTTGCACAGATTCATCGGCACATGTGAAAACAAGGATAACAGCCTCCACACTCCTGAGTTTCACACTCTGAAAATGAGGGCTGACGTTACGTAACCGTGAAAGGATGCTCCTGCCGAAAACGCTGCCGTCCTCACAACAGACGGACACATATGGAGTGTTAGAAGCTGCCTTGTGATGCCATGACAGCCATGCAGTGAGCTGCTGTCACCTCAGTCAGAACAGCAAGGCCCACAGGTTCCCGAGCCAGGGGTGGCACTTAGAGAGAAGCAGGCCTCTGGAAAAAGGGATATCCCAAAGGACAAAGTTGTGCTGCCCCTTTGCTGTATGAAAATATACAAATAGCTTAAAAGGGCAAGGGGGGAGAAAGAAGGAAAAAGAGAGTGAAAGACTGCGAGGGAGGGACTAAGGAAGAGGGGAGAGAGAGAGAGAGCCGTCAGCTCCCACTTCGGTGCCACCATCCTGGCTGAGCCCCTGGTGTTCACCTTCTCTGCTGGATGCCACATTCTTGGAGCAGGCAGCCGGGAGGAGCCACGGGTCCCCTAAGAACTCTCTTCCAGCAGCCATGGGAGACCCTATAGGAAATTGCTGGCAAATGTCCCCCTCATTCTGCCTCCTCCAGGTCCTCTGGGTTCATTACTGGTGAAAGCATTATTGCCCTTTACGCCCTTCCTGAGAGAGGATTTTCGTCCTGGCCTGGCTCTGTGCGGGAGGCCAGCAAGGGCTGGGTAGTCAGGGGACCTCACACCTCATTAAAGGGCTTGCGCTTCCATTCCAGGCCTGCTTCCTCCCAGGGAGAGCACTGCACTGACCAGCGGCTGTCGTGGGGGCAGTTTCCCCACCCAGCCACAATCTGCAGACAGCTGACTGCCCGGAGCCCCTGACCACCCTGGGTCCCTCACACGCCCTACGGCAAGTCTCCCACGTCTCCCACAGGTGCTGTGGCTCTCCGCCTGACCGTGGGGGCCACAGCCCGTGTTCTCTTAGCTACCCACAGAAATAGGGCCCAATACTGGGAGTGGGACAGGGATGAGATAACTTAGCAGACACATCACTCTCAAGACTAAGCCCATGGTTTTCAGGGCCCCACAAACATCCCCGTTTCCCTCTCTGCAGGTGAGGGAACTCACTGTAACTGGTTGAGAAGGACAGTCTGGTTTCTGCGGGGTAAGTGTCTGACCTTGACATGAATTAAAAGATGTCACAATTATAAAAGCGTCTGAGAGTCAGCCCCGGACCCAGCTGGGTGTGTAGCAAACACCCAAGGAAGCAGCAGAGGCCTTTGGTGGAGACTAAGTCATCTGCATCCAGAGGACACGTGGCCTCCTCCAGGGGACTCTGCACACACCTGCCCACTCTCTGCTAATTGGGTCCTTTCTCCCACACAGCAGGGACTCACTTGGCCTCAGAAACATTCTTAGCCACCGAGAACCAACATTGGTGCTGTCTCCGCAGAAAACTCCGGTTTTATCATCCCTGCTGTGGCTTATGGAATATGGGACCCCAACTCCATCCACGTCCCCTCCCCTGTTGCCACTCACAGCTAATTTAGCCTGTGGGTCAATGGGGCAGGGCTTTGAGGCTGGGCAACCCCAGGAACAAGAGCTCCTGTGGGCATGTGAATACGTGTGTGCGTGTGTGAGTGTCTGTGTACACATGCATGTGTGCATGTGACTGCATTGTGTGTGTGCACATGCATGCATACATATGTGTGCCTGGCCTGCACGTGTTTGCACATGTGCATCTGGGTGTGTGCACGCATGTGTACGTGTGCATGTGTGCATTTTGGTGAATGCTTGTGTCTGTGCATGTCCGTGTATGTGTGTGCATGGGGGCCAGGGGCACAGGGATTCAAATACCTGAAAGCAGAACTGTTGACATTTGGCCAGCTCCCCATTTCTCAGAGTCCTGCTATGCTGAGTATAACACCCTGGGGGTGCATTGAGTAAAGTTATTACAACACACCTATGTTCTCTCACTGACCACTCAGTGGCACCTTTCAGACCCACTCTTGGGAGTCATTCTGTGTACTAGAGAAATCTCCCTGCAAGGCTGGAACTCCCTAGGGCAACTTGCCTCTCTGCTAAAACTGCAGGTGCACCGGGATTGCTTTCGGTCAGGATCACGGGTGAGTGCAGTTAGCCTGCTGAATGGAAGGGGGCAGGGGTCCAGCTGCCTCCCCTCTCTCCCTGGGCCCCCCAATCTCCACTCTGCGCAGTTATTTACCCTCTCGGCAGAATTTCAACATCATTGAACTGTACATAAGAAATACATTTGCCGAGTCCCAGACATCTCTGTGGCACAATTTAGTAGGTGAGCCCACGTCTTTTAAACACTACTGGAGGCCGCGGAAGCTGCATCACCAGCTATTACTCAGAGAGTGGTCATGAGCTTTAACCTGGCACAGAAGAGGAAGCAGAGACCCTCCCACAAGGAGCAGCCACAAGCGAGGACGACCACACGTGGCCGAGCTGGTTCCCTTCTCATCCTTCTCAGTGTTGCTCCTGATGTGCCAAATGCAGCAAATGATGTCGCCAGAGCTGCAGGCATTGAGAGTCAGTGAGGGGCCACCTTAGCTGAGTGCTTCTGTGTCCTGTTTCTTCTTCGATCTCAAGTTATCAATCAAGGCTGGGACGTTCCCTGGGTAACTCCCCGTATTACTTCTGGGAGAGCAGAGGTGAGGAGCCCGAGCTGGCACTCACACCCCTCCACCTCTGAGGGCTGTGAGGACCCGCTCAGGCCCCTGATGCCCGTTCCATACCCTTCCGGCCTGCCCTCCTGCTGCCCCTCTGAAAGCAAATCTTCCAGGTCGACAGTGGCAGAACATTTGCCCTCAGTTAGAAAAACTGTGCTGAGTGGCTTTCTGGGGAATCACTGCAGAGGTCAGGGACCGGCATGACCACACCAGGCCCTTCTGTTTTACTGGTGCTCAGTGACACTGAGCTGCCTTCTGCACTTTTTATTTTCTCTGTCTTAACAAACACCTGAGCTCAGGTTTCCCGGATGTCAGACAGGGTGGGACCGCACCTGGAGTAACCGCAGGTGGTTATCACTCCCCAGGCCTCAGTGTTCTTGTGGCAAGAGTGAGGACAGCGACCCACTTTTAGTGGATTCTTAGGACATGGTAAAGACCTCTTCTTCCATGCCGGGTTAAAGCTCCTGTCACACAGTTTGACACACAATAGCACATGGAACTCACTAGCCCTTGGCATTGGTAATATTCCTAGCCCTTAAGTCTAGGCGAGGTAAGGGCTAGGAATTCCCTCCTACTTATAATAATCTGAACAGAGAAAGAGATACGCATTTCTGCTTTCTTTTTTCTCCCCCCTTTTCCCTCTGTCCCACCGCGATGCCAGGGGGACAGCATTGATGATTACAAGTGGCTCTGCTGTGGCAGCGACCTCATGGTCGTGGCTTCTGGTGTGAACAGCAGCCGAGGCCCGTCTTTCAGAGCTGAAAATTGGCCGCTCTCCCCGTCAGCGGGGCTCACGGTTGCCATGTAACTAATTCAGTTTAGCTAGTAATTAGTTTTGTATTACTTTACACGGTGATGTTAATACTGATTACAGGGCCTGATAACTTTAGTAATAAATACAACTCGAGGCAGAAAATTACCTTTCTTTCTTTTGATTGGGGAGGTTGAAGTCAGCGGAATGAGAAGCAAATTGCTCTGGGAGATGAAGCAGCTGCCTCTGGTGCTGGATTTCCAGTTAGTGCTCCTACTACACCCCTGTGGGTGAGTACACCCTCCACCAGCCCTGTTTACACATGGTGCTGGCACATGAGCACAGTCCGAGGCTTATCCATGCCTCCGTGCTGGTGCCTAGAATAGCAAACAGCTCACCACACTTTGGAACCAAGCATTCAGTAGTCACTAAATAAAGCCAGAAGGCAAACAGCAACGGTAACAGTTGGCACTCAAGGCTGTTCCACGTTCACTTGTAGCTTGAACTCCATCAGGGACATCCCATCCGGGGTGTCACATGTTTACCACCAGCCCAGCCTGGGGTGTATGTTGCTCATGAGAAGAGTTCCACATTAGTCTTAAAATGAGTCGAATGCCCTGAACACATTTGTCAAGCATTGGCTATGAGAATCCAGGTCTCCCGGCCCTTCTCTTGCTGAGGCCTGGGCTTACTAACTGAGCAAGACGCGACCTCAGCCCCAGACTGCACATCACACCTTCTCCCAAGCTCTCTCCAGCGCTGAGACAGAACTCTCTCCTCTACTCCCTTCCACAGCACGTGGGGCACACAGTGCTTGCAGTGCTGAAACAAGCCAGCAGAGCCTCAGGTCTTCCAGCAAAGCATGCTCACCCTGCATGCCCGACCATGGGTTTGGATCATTCAACACTGTAAGTCCAGATTTGACTGAGTTCAATCCAACCAGTTGGTAGCCGAGAGAGGCTTGTTAAAGGTAAGGATGAGCGAGTGAATGGAAAAATAGGATTGGGGGTCTATAGCTGGAAGATGTCCTAGAGAATCATTTACTTTAATCCTCCTGTTCACAAGGACGGGTGCTCAGGCTCAGAGAGGTTAAGGGCCCTTCTCAAATTCACCCAGCCAGTGCCTGGTAGAATCGTGGCAAGAGTAAGACAACTCAGTTCAAGGTCATTGCTTCAGAGCTTCTGAGCCCGGTTCACATTATTGCATGCAAGGAACATGTTTCTCCCTAAGGGTGAGGCTCAAGGGGGGCTCGGGGAAGGCCTGTGGCTCAGGGAGCCCCTGCTCTGGCTCGGCTCCTGAGAGCTGAGAGACTGACCTTCAGCTCCCTGGCCAGGAAGCTCGATAGGATGCCACCTCACCTTGCTTCCCACAAGGCACAAAGTAACAGCCTCTCACTGAAAATCACAGAGCAAAACCATGTAAAATGTCTTTCTGTCTAAGGACAAAGTTCATCTGGCCCCACAACCTTGCACACAGTAGGCCATCAGTCAATGGCTGGCATCCGACTGAGTGTCTCATTGTAAGCAAGCTGTCAGAAGAACAGATGGCCCGGCCATGTGCTCCACTCCCCCTGCCTGCCTGCCTGAATTCTGCAAGCAGCATTTATTAAGTGCAGGTAAAATCTATACGTTTCCCACTTGTTCCCATTTTGATGTATGCTGATCTATGAACGCAGTGGCCCCAGAATGGTGTGTCCCTGTTCTTGAAAGGACCTAAGAGCAATTTACCTACAGTGGCTGTGGGAGACAAACACCAGACAGCTCAATCACCCTGAAGCCCAGAGGTGTTTCTTCATTCACTCACAAATGAATGAAGTGCTCAGGCCACCCAACCATGCTCACATTGGGATAAAGAAAGTCAGATTGTTGGATATAGATGTCCCCAAACAGCTTTTAATTCAGGGCAGCTGAGTTCCTCATCCATACCCACTCCCAACCCTAGGCTCCACCTTAGAGGTCCCTGCTAAAGGTGGGAGTCACCAGGCTCAACTCCAGTGAAGCCCACACAGGTGGACCAAAGGCAGCCAAGATTTCAGGAGCTGGGCACCATGCCAAGCCACTGTCTGACCCCTTCCTTGACTCAAAACGGTTAAGGTGATGATTTTAACTAGTGAGAATTTTCTCCAAAATTCCACCACCATTGGGGCCTTCAACACAAAATTCTGAAAGCTTGACTTTCAGGGGCTTGCCCAGGGAGGGTAAAGCTGTGATGCAAGGGTGGAAGGTGTCTCCTGCTGAGCTGAGGGACATAGTCCCCTGAGAAATCTTGACGCTCAGCCTCTGAGGCTGAACAAAGAAAACAACATCATTTCCCTGTGGGATCCCAGGGCGACAGTGACCTGGGGGGAACTGACCAGGGTACTGAAGGCAGCCAGCTGGCCCTGGCTCCAAAGCCTGAGGGTGTCAGTGTGTGCGCACAGGGCTGGCTGAGGTCAGAATGTCCAGCACCTTCAGCACATCTGAGCAAACATTTTCACCATCGAGACAAAGCTTCTAATTGGAGTTGAACCAAAAGTTTCTCCCCAGAACAGGGGATCTGTTAAAAAGACATGAAAAGGAGAACTTACGGAGAAAGGGCAACTTGTGGTCTGGGAATGGAGGCTTAGGGATCCCTGGAAGGCTCAGAGGGCCCTTAGGGGCTGCCACTTACAGGGCCACTCAGAACCAGTCAGCTCTTTGCCAAGATGTCTCTCCATAAGACACAGGCAGAGCCCTCGTGGGGCAGCGGCCCCTTCCCGCAGGTTTATTCTCATCTCTGTGTGTGCACCCACACACGCATCTGTCCAGCCACAGTGCACAGCCAACACCCCTCGGCCAGGCCCTCCTGGAGCCGAGAAAACTTCTCTCCCGGAGGCCATGCAGAACCTCCTTGGAGTGGGGGACTACCCACGTGTCCGGCAGCACTGGGCAGAGGGGTTCTGACAAAATGCCACTGTTGGGTGGGGGTTTGGACTGCACCCCTGGGCAGAGCCAGGGAGCCAGCAAGGGCTTCCCAGCCAAACAAGGGAAGCTTGTTCCAGCATCCCCTCTCCCATGATCCTTCCCTCCCGTCTCCTCTCCTTTGTTTCCTCCTTTATTCCCGTAGAGGGAGAGGGAGGCATGGGTAGGGGGCAGGAGGGTCGGGACAGCTGGGGCAACTAAGGCTTGACACCCACTGCCGGTTGCCCACTGCTTGGATCTGCAACTCCAAAGGGCCAGAGTCTCCCAGCTCAGAGTGTGGCACAGTGGCACCATCAAAAGGGCATTTTAATGTCACTCCCGAGCAGTGAGGCTCCAGGAGCTGTCAGGCTGTTCCAGGTACCCTGATGCCAAACAGCCCTCCCAGCTCAGTGCTCCCCGACAGCCCTTCCCCTCCTCCCAGACCTGCCAGCCCTAAGATGCATTTTTAAAATGGAGAATACCATCCAGGGACACGTTCTCTATTGATACATTGTTCAGGGGAAGATAAGCCTCTTGGAATGCCCAATGGTCCCCACGTACACCACTGGGGCTTGTCACTCACACCTCCTGCCACACATGTGGCCACAGCCCCCACCCCCCACAGTAAGCCAACAATGAGCCCCAGCCCACACCTGCCACCCTTCTAGGCAGGTCTTGGGTGGCACAACTGCCACTGACTATTTTAGGGAGCTCCCAAGGGCAGCATCATGCCCAAAGGGAGGGGTGCGTGGTAGAGGGAAGGAGTTAGGTCCCTCTACCTGAGAATGTCTGGGGACTTGGCTACCTGGCTCTCCTGCTTCCCTCAGGTGAAAACAGCCCAAGACCCATGCTGCCCTTTGAACTTAGCAGGACGTGGGGGCAGCACAGCCCCCCACTGGGCCCGGGCTGGAGGGAGCACAGTCTCCTGCCAGCCTGCACCCTCCCTACACCCAGGTCTTCCTGGCACTCTGGCCCCCTCCCCAATCTCGGGGCTCAGGCGCTGGGATGGGGGGCGCGAGGAGGCGCTGAGCCTCTCCCGACTTGGCTGGGCTCCCCAGGGGCCAGGCTGGGCGCCTGGCAGGGAGGAAAATGGCGTTGGATGCACGTACTTGAGTGAGTTCAGTGCCCATCAGGATGAGGAAGAGGAGGCTGAGGAGCTTCCGGGCCGGTTGCATGTCTCTCTGCCACCTCCAACGACCTGGCACGCAGGGCCCTGGGTGCTGGCCGGCCGGCGGCTGCGTGGACGCGGACGCGCTCGGGCTCCGACTCCGCGGGCTCCAGCGGCGGCGCCCGGCTCGTGTTCCCAGCGCCGGATTCAGCACCCGGAGCAGGCGGCGCGCGGGCTCTGCTGCGCGGAGCCTCCGCTCTGCATATTTATCGCGTCCCGGTTCCGGCGCGTCTGCCTCCCGGGCAGGGTTGGGCAGGGCTGGGCTGGGCGCGGGCTGCGCCCTCCTCTCCCTCTCGCCTCCTAATGGCTCCCCCGCGCGCCTGGCATTGGCGGAGCGAGACGCGCCTTGCAGAGCACGAACGCGCGCTCGGCTGCGGTGGGTGCCAAAAGTTTGCTCGGGAAGGGGCGGGGGTGGGGGTGGCGCGAGGGACCCGCGCCTTGATCGCGCAGGGAGGAGGAGGGCGTCGGCGGCCGGCGGGGAAGCAGGCTGGGACAGGATGTGACATCAAAAAGGCGGGGGAAATTGAATGGGATAGAGAACTCCATCCTGGCCACAGAGCCTGGTGGGCTCCAGGTGCCTGGGACCAGGATAGGGGGGTGGCCAACGTTGAGACTGGGCCCTGGGACAGCCAGTGGGCCTCAGAGGGGAGCGGGCATGACAGCTGCCGACAAGTGTAGGATGTTAAGTCTTCTGTCTCCAGGAGTAACAGGAGACACAGCTGAACAGATCCTTAGAAGTCAACCCGAGGCTCAGAGTCCAGAAGGATGTTTCCAGGAGCAGGGGTCAGAGAGGAGGCCAAGACTGGGATCCAGGTCATCTGTCCTGGTGAGGTGGTCAGCATGGGTGACCAGGGAACCAGCATTAGGTGTGGGGTTCCTGCCCCAGGCAGGGTATAGATGAGGGTCTGTCTGTGATCGTAGGAGTGGAAACACACAAGCGTTTTAAGAATCCCTGTCCTTGTGCACTGGGTTGTGACACTGCTGTGCCTAGCGCAGACGTGTTTCTGAAACCAGGAGCCTAGGAGAGGAGCTCTCCCAGCAGGGCAGGGAGTTTCCAGACCCCGCTGGGCCTGGCTTATCTTCCCAGCTACCACTTACCCCTGGCCTAGAGACCACCTTCCAGCTGGGCTAGAGGTGGGCTCCCCCTTCTTCCTTTTCAGTGCCCGTCACCTTCTGCCCTCCTTCACATACACACTCAGAGCCTTTGACCAGGGAAGCTGGTCCCAGGGGCCATATTTTTCTTTTAAGTTCTCCATTTTGGGGCAGAAGTTCCCCAACACCTCCGTTTTTGAGAAGACAAGGTTGCCTTAAGTATCTAGATGAATCGCTTATCTGTTCCCCGTTGTTTAGTTTTCGGTCTTTGGAAAATAAACTCTAAAAGGAAAATATCTGATGGCAAGAGGCTCCAGACCCAATGACCACAGGTGGCCGAGATGCTTAGGAGAATGAGGACACTGGAGCTGGGTAGAATAACGCCTGGTCACCTAGGGAGTTCCAGAGCAGACAAGGTTGCCATCTCCTGCCCCTGTTACCATGCTGGCCAGCACCCGGGAGGCATCCTCAGGGCACCGAGTGGAGGAGCTGGGCTTATGTACTTTGAGAGGAGAAGTTGGCTGGAGTGTCAGGCCCTTCACTCTCTCAGGGGCTTTGCCATTGGGAGCCTGTTCTCTGAACCCCAGAACAGAGCTTCAACCAGGGAAACAAAGCTGGGCTTCCCAGCCCTGGAGGGGTGTAAGCAGAGAAAGTTCCTGGTGGCATGGCAGCTGGATAGCCCCTGAGGTTCTGAGACCAGATGGCTCTGGGAGAAAACAAGAGGTGGAGATGTGGGCGTTCCTTTTCTCTCTATTCCCCCAATTTCTTTTGTTACTCCAAATGTTCTCATAGTCATAGAATGAAGGCTGTTTGTAAGCCCTGGCCTTTTGGTCTCGCTATGATCACCAAGAGAGGCAGCAGGGGCTGGACAGAACACTATTTGATGCTGGAGGGAACTGGCATCTTGTGCAGACTCTCCCAAGGAGTGACTTCGTGCGCTTTGGTTTCTATATCTGCAGAATGGGAATGAATGAAGGGTGCTGGTAATTCATGTCCACGAGGTGTTGGGAAGATCAAATGCAGGAATAGTTAAAATATTTTGTAAATTCAAAAGGTCTGTATGGAAGGTTCTGGGAGTGCCCTGACCACATTCAGCACACCAGGTGCCTGCCCCACACCTTGACATTGTTTATCTTTCCCTTCTTGCTCTGCAGGGGCTGCTGACATTCACTGGTGGAACAGGCTTGGGAAGACACAGAGCATGGTCTCTCGAGGAGCGCGAGCCCAGCCCCAGTCCTTGAGATCTGGTTTCTGCCAGCTGGGAAGAAAGACTACACTGATTACCTCAGGTGGACCAAGACCTAGCATCTGATTTTAGCAATAATTGTTTTTATTTTTTAAATCATACAACCATATGACCTGGGAATTCCAGTTCTGGGTATACATTCAAGGGAGCTGGGGGCCAGGACTGGAGCAGATGTCTGCGCACCCCTACCCACAGCAGCATCATTCAACAGGGCCAGAGCAGAGCAGCTCAAGTGTCCACCAGCACATGATGCCCAAACAAATGTGTCCACTCACCCAACGGACCATTAGCCTCAAAAAGGAAGGACAGTCGCACACAGGATACCACATGCATGAACCTTGAGGGCGTCACGCTAAGAGAAATAAGCCCATCAAGGACAAGTACGTTGTGACTTCACGTCTGTGAGGGATCTAGAGAAGTTAAGTTCATGGCAACAGAGAGTAGATCAGAGGCCGCAAGGGACTCAGGGGAAGGATAAAGGGGAATGATTATTTCACAGGGACATGTTTGTGTTCAGAGGGATGAAAGAGTTTCAGAAATAGGCACTACAGTGGAGGTAGTTGATGTTACTAAATTGTGCACTTAAAAAAGGTTAAAATGTTACACTTTATGTTCTATATATACTAGTATACAGCCATAATTTAAAAACTATAATAATGTAAAAAAAATAAAAACCATTGACTTGTATACTTCCAATGAGGGACTTGTATGATATGTGAATTATATTACTATCTTAATAAAGCAGTTTTTAAAAACTTATGCAGACTCATTATTGCGTGACTTAAAAAAAAACAAAACAACAGGATGCTAAGAAGAACTCACAACAACAAAAGCCCCCTACCCCATAGCCCCGTTGGTGCCAGCTGGTTTCGGCTTTTAGGTGGAGTCAGAGAAGGTGAAATGTGCAAGGAAGATGGCGGCCTCTGAAACCACCTGGCTGAGTTCCAGTCCAGACCTGCCTTTTAGGAGCTGCTGTGACTCCTCTGTGGCAAGTCACGTCTCTGTGCCCCACTTAGCTCCTGGGGGTAGACGATGGCAGCCCTCCTGAGTGGAGGCAGGGAGCTGCAGGCAGAAAATGTGTCTGGAAACAAATCAGACAGACAAGATGAGCAAACACCAGTGTAAAAGATGAAATCATTCTGCCCATTACTTGAATTTAAAGGAGGGAAACCAAAGCAAAACTGAGACTCTGCTAACTGTAAACTCATTTATCCTCACCGTGCGAGATACTGTTTCTTCGAAGGGCCTTCTAAGGTTGAGAACGGAAAGTCTGTGATGCCCATTAACCATGTTCCTATCCCATGTTCCCACTTGTTACCACATTGGCCCTTCATGTTCTGAAAGGCTGGACAATTTTTAGTTTCTCTTCCTCTGACCTCCTCTGCCCTTGCTCTGAATTTGTGTTGCTTGTATTATTTTTAACCTGTCAGAGTTTATAATATTTATATTCATTCCTGCAGCCCTCACCCTCACTGCTGACCAATTCAGATGATAATCTTTCTTCCTATCCTTGGCTTTCCCACCTGGAAAATCAGAAGCGCCCAGGGCAGAGGTTCCATGTGGAGGTAGGCATGGGGCATGGGTTCCAGGGCTCTCGGCCTCTTCCACACCAGCCTGGAGACTCTGAGTTGTCCCAGGAAGAGCTCTCTGGTCCTGGGGCACCCCCACCCGCCCCCTTCACTCCCGCTGCCTTCCTGATGGAACTCAGGCCAGCAGGCGCCAGAGAAGCAGCCACTTCCCTGCTGAGTTGCCTCAGGACACCGGCAAATCGATAAGCTTCGTGCTCCTTTAAGGCGAGGCTGCTTCTGCTGCTGAGCCTCATTATAATGTGACAGAGCGTTGCCAAGGCAACAGCACCAACTCTCCCCTCCTCTCCTCAAATTTCCCAGCAAATGGGGCCTGAAACCCACACGAGTGGCCTGGCCGAGTGGCCGCCAGTGCTCTATGGCTTCAGGCTGCCGACACCCCCTCTCCAGGTCCCACTGAGCTGAGCAAGTGTCCCGATAGCCCCCGCCCCACACCCCCGGAGCCACGGGAGACACCAGCCCTGGGCCATAGTGAACGGAATGATACCAAGGACTCAAGGCCGCCTTGCCTTTTCAGCTCCATGGACTGGTGCCCAGTGGCCAGCTCCTTCGGGTTGGAAGCTGGCATGGAAGGAAATGGGGTCCGGTTCCACTCCTGGGAACGTGGGAGGCCCCCCACGGCCGGAACCTCCTGGGGCGATGGGAATTGTTAGTCCCACTGCCTGTCGGGCCAGTGCTGAGGTCCCACACGTCCCCTTGGAGCCTGAGGGACACGTGTGATGCCCACAGGCGTGAGGCTGCAGGTGCCATCCAGGTCAGCTGTGCCAAGACCCCTCTCTAGGGTCTCCCCTTCTTCACTGTCCCTCCACAGCCTTCTTCCCTGGGACCCAACCTCGGGACCACTCCGGCTTTCTCAGCCCCTGGCCTTTTCCATGCTCCTTCATCTTCCTAGAGACACCCCCCGCTCCTGCTCCACCCTTGCCCAGCTCCCAGATGACCACGTGGGGCTACAGAGATCACACTGCCCTGTGCTCACTGTGGAGTCATGACCTCCCAGCCCAAGGGGCCTTGATGCTCCCAGAAATCCCTCCTCCCTGGCCCGCAGCCTGGGCGGTCCTCCAGGTGCTCACATGCATCCTCCCCACTCCACACGGCTCCTCCCCACAGGAGTAGTGATCCTTGCTGCCCTGGGAACAGACAGAAGAGCTCCCATGGCCTCATCACAAGATACACCCCCCTCAGCTCAACTTTGCTCTTCCAAAGAGCTGAATTGTCCCTTCCCTGACCACCATGCCTCTGTGCCCAGGAGCCCTTCCCTCTGCCTCTTCCACTCCTGTCCCTCTTCTCCACGGAACTGTTCCCACCAGCCACAAACTCCATACCCATCTTACACAAAGAGGCCTCTAGCCCTTCAGCCCTGTGGCCGGCCACAGCCTTCTGTCACTGCATCACATCCTCTCTTGCCAGGCTCTCGGGCCACCTCACATCTGCTCTGGGCAGGCTCCCCAGGGCTACCATGCTGCCAGCCCAGCAGTCAGGGCATGAACCGTCATCCAATTTGAATGAACAGCAGAGCCGGGCACACCCTCCCTGGGCCCCTCATCGCACCTCGGGCTCCGTTTCCCACCCTCTAAAGGTTGAGATGACCCAGGACTGCACCCTCAAGATCCCTCTGCCAGAGTCTCCTGCATTGCCCCCATTGTCCTGGGCACAGCCTCTCCCTGAGCTCCAGGCTGATGCCCACCTTCTTTCCATCCTGACAGCAACAGTCCCCATGTTTCCCTCCAGCCCCGGTGTGGAGAGCCCAAGTCTTCTCTTCCCCCTGCTCATGCTGCAACTCTGGGAGTTCTACCTGGAGACCCGGCTTCTTTCAGACCTCACATGCAATCAACTCATCAGCGTGTCGCTTGGGACAGCCTTGCACAGCCCTCAGCTGCTCGTCTCATCCCCCTGGTCTCTGCGGCCAGCAGGTCCTGCAAAGCCTCCCCAAGGTCCCAACCCTGCAGAACCTTTCATGTAGTAAACAGCGCCCCTCCATCGTGGGGCAGCTTCTTCCCCTCTCCTGCCTGGTCCCCTCTCCTCTACTCCTTGTTTGGCCCTGTCTGGATGCCCCTCCTTGCCCTGCCCTGGAACTCCTTGGGGACGTGCCAGCTTTCCCCACAGGCATTTCTTGTGCCAGCCACAGATTGATCTTTTCCCTGGCTTCATTCAGGCCTCCGCTCAGATGCCATCTTCTGGTAAGCCTTCCTGCCCCCCGACAGTGTTAAGGGGTTCACAGCTTACACATTTGGTTTGGGGCTCCTTTGGGCAAGAGTCTTCCATTGCTGGGGCAGAGACAGAGAGAGGCAGGTTAAAGAGAGGGAGGCCCATGTCAGCCTGAGACGTCATAGGAGTGAGAGCCTGGGAGGGGTCTGCAGTCCCGAGGGAGGCCACAGTGGACACGGCTTGCTGGGCTCCTCTGGTGAAACGTCTGTGGAGACAGGTAGACAAGATGCCATGAGCCGCTCACCCCTCCCTGGGGAGAAGCAGGAAGTGAAGTTTGAAGACGAGGAGTGGAGGGGAGGGGGTGTCCCCCATGAACCAGGCCCAAGTCTAGGGCCACGGGTCAGGCCAGGCCACAGAAGTAGTCCTGAGGCAATCAGTGCTGATGCCTCCGGGACGTCCTGGTGGGCTCCCCTCAGCTGCCACTGTGCCTTGATGCTGGTAGGAACTCTGGGCCCCAGGCGATGGCTCGGCCTCCATGTTCAGAGCCAGTGGGAGCCCCTCCTTGCCCAAGCCCAGGACAGGGCACCCCAGCGAGTTGCTGATGTGACTGGCCCCAGTTTAGTGGCCCCAGAGTCTTGCTTGAGAGCCCACCCAGACCTTCAACCTGAAAGCCCCTGGGCCTCTGCGCTGGAACTTGTGTTCTGGCGGCCAGCCCAGTGCCCAGGTTTCTTCCTGGTGGAGGGAAGGGAGGGAAACCTGGATTTATTATCTAATACGGATCACGGTGCCTGGGCCCGCACGTGTCAGCATGAGCGTGCGTGTGTATGTGTGAGTGTGCTCACTTCATCTGCATTTCAGCCACACCACTTCCCCCTCTTAAAGCAAGGAAACTGAGGCTCAAATGCCACATGCCCTGCCCAGCGGTGGCACAGCCATGGTTCTGCTGGTTTCTGGGGGCCCCCTCTTCCCACTCTGCCCACTCAGCTTGGTCCCCAGGGCTGGAGACCCGCTCTGAACTCCACCTGTGTGGCCATGAGCCCTCGGGGACAGGTGCAGATTGGGAGAGAGCAGCCCCGGCTGAACAATTCACGTGTGCCATGCCCTGAGCTGGCCTCTTGGCAGTGGAGACCTCCCCCGTGGGCTGGTGCTGCCAGGCCTCACTGTCCGTGTGAGGCGGAGGTGCGTGGGAAGTTATGGGCCTGGAACTGGTGGATGAAGCCTAAAACCCAGGCCTCTCAGGGCCAGGGCTGGGCCCTCTCCTCTGAGCCGGGTCTCACCCAACCCTGATGCTCCTCCCGAGGCCTTGGTGCACCGGGGGCTTCACCTGCTTGGGCTCCCAGAGTGCAACTTGAGAGCAGAGACCCAAAGCAAGCCAAAGGCTGTGAAATGTACTAGTGAAGGTCATTGGTTTAAGAAAAAAGGCAAAGAGAAATAAGGTGAATCCATTTCCACAGCCCTTATGAAAGCATTTTTTCAGCATCAACTAAGGGATTTGGGAGTCGGTCTGATGATTCTGTACCAAGCCTGTGGGCCTTGGGGGAGATGACAGCACAGCAAAGTGAGAGGAAGCTGCTTGCCCTCACAGTGTCCTTCTCCAGAGCCTTGCCCAGCTAAGATGCTCTGTTAAGGCCCCAGCAGTGGCGCGTTGATGCCGGCAGCAAGATGGTCTGGTGCCCCCGTGGAAGGGCCACTCAGAGCCTCCGTGGGGCTTTCGTTTCCTAAAGATGGCTTGGATTGTTCCTGGCCCCAGGACCATGTTGGTGTCTGAAGTCACCGAGAGGGCACTGACTCAGGGGAGGAGGAAAGGGGTGGGCTCAGCCGGGGACGCCCCCGCCCCCCTCTGGGCACACCATCTCTGGGAGCTGCCAGGGTTAGTGCCGGGATATGGTGGGTCTCACGTGACCAAAATGCTAATAAACACACAGGACACACAGTCGTCCTTAAGGTGAAGGATTGGAAAGCTCCAGCTGGATCTTGAGTATTTATCTATCAAGTGCCATTTGTGTCTTCATCTTCCTGCATCAAAGCCTCTTTCCCGCCATACCACCTGCCTTGGGAGCATCCTGCCCAGCTTGGGTCTTATCATCCCAGCTCCCAGGGCTGGAGACCTGCTCTGAATTCCACCCTTACAGCCAAGAGCCATTGGGGGACTGACACAGGTCGTAAGAGGGCAGCCACCTGCTGAATGCTTAGCTTGTGACAGGCCAAGTCTTCCCAGTGGCAACTCTCTCCTTCCTTGCCATGTGAGGTGCGCTCGGGGTGGGTGCTGGGCCAGCAGGAGAAGAGAGGGCATTCTGGCTTGCTTGAATATCCATGGGGGTCCTTTGTCTGCACCGTTGATATGGTCCTCCTGGCCGGCCCTGGCCACTTCTCTTTAGGGACGCACCTCCCCTCTGGCAGGACTGTGTGAATGTGGATGGGCACTCAACAGCCCAGGAGGCAGGTGGGCATGAGGGGGCAAGAGGACAGGTGGCACTGAAGCGCCAGGTGAGGAATCTTCCTGTCTGAGCCCCCTGCTCCTGGACCAGCCTCACCCCCATGCTGCGTTTGAGTTTCTCTTAGTTGAGACCCGGGGCCAGTGAGGTTGGGACTGAGGCTCATTTCCTGAATGGCCAGTTAGCTGTTCTCTCTGCAGCTGCCTCTCTGGGACTCTTTCCAAGAGTGGCCAGGGACAGTCACACCCATGGGTTCAGTGGGGCTGGCTCGAGCCGTGTGTGCCTCAGCCTGGAAGGCCTCAGCCATCTCTTGGTGGGTCACCTCGCACCCCATGATTGACAGTCTAGAGCACCCTTTGGTGCACTGTTGGTCCCACGTACATTCTCTTTTGTGCTGTATTCAAATCCTTTGCCTATTTTCGCATAGAGTTTTCATCACACTGAGTCGTAAAACTTCTTCATACACATAGATTCTAAGTCTTTTCTATCTTGGCTGCAGAGTTGCAAAAGTTTTTCTCCTATGTTTTCTTCTAGAAGTTTCCTGCTTGGTTTTTTGAGACAAAGTCTCACTCTGCACTGGAGGCTGGAGTGTAGCAGCACAATCATAACTCAGGGGTGCCTCAAACTTCAAGGTTCAAGCAGTTCTCCTTCCTCGGCCTCCCAAAGTGCTGAGATTATAGGTGTGAGCCAATTTGCCTGTCCTAGAAGTTTTATAGTTTTAGTTTTAGAGTTGATGTTCATTTTACTCCCCTAGGCACACCCCATCATTCCAGCAACATTGGTTGAAAAAACTTTCCTTTCCCCATTGAAATGTTGTTGCACGTTTGCGAAAATCAATTTGACATATGCGTGGGAATGCTTCTGAACTCTCTATTAGGTATTATCTATTAATATGTCTATTCTTTTGCAAATGCCTCACTGTCTTGATTACTATATATGTATGATAAATTTTGAAATCAGATTAGTAAAAGTCCTTCAGATTTTTTTCTCTCGTTTTTCTAGGAGTGAAGCACATAATGTGAAATCCACACATATTGGGGTTAGACATCTTTAATATTAATCACAATGTTGATTTAAGAGAGAAATTCTTGGCATACCTATTTTTCTTTTCTTTTTTTTTTTAATTTCTAATTTTTTTCAGTTTTTGGTGGGGGCTGGGTTTGAACCTGCCACCTCTGGCATATGAGGCTGGCGCCCTACTTCTTTGAGCCACAGGTACCACCTGTTTTTCTTTATTTTTAAATTAACCTTTCCTTTTAAATATTTCTGAAAAACATTTTATTGATGTGTATGTGTATAGTATATATGTTATATATATTAAATTCCATGTATATGTATGAACATAACTTAATGAGTTTTTCAAGCCTTTTAGACCTAGGCTAAAGTACAAAAATATCAATTAACTCCTGGCAAATAACTGGTACAAAAATATCAGTTAACACCTGGCAAAGCCCTCAACAAAATGGAGTAAGTCTGGTTTACTCCCAAGATAGATGGGAAAATACTCACTGACTTCTTGCTTGACTAACTCCCTGGGAAATGAAGACTGACCTTTAAACAATACCAGGTGGAAAGAATACTGGAACTAAGATGTATGGGGAAATATTAAAACAAAGATGTGTGACGTATAGCTAACTAACCACAAAATTCTGCTTCTGTACAATGCTTGCTTGCTACTCCACTTGAATGCACCTGGCAGCCTGTGTGCCAACCAGGATGCAGACCAAGCCTTAAAAACCTGACTCCTTAAGCACTTGGGGCTGCTCTCAGAAACCCCAAGTTGAGACAATGAGGCAGTTGCTGCCTGGCTCTTCAGTAAAAGGATTCTGCTGCAAAGTTGGCTTGTTTGGCAGCGTGGTCTTTGTGGAACTCCTGGGTACAACAGCTGAACACATCCATGTAACCAGTGCCAGATAAAGAAATAGAATATTTGCATCCCTGAGAACACCTCTCCCTCACTCAGCTCCCCGGCCAATCATTCTCTGAATTTTTAAGGGCTCACAGTTATAGTTTTGCTTATTTTGTGCTTTATATAAATGCAGGCATGGAATATCTCCATTTGATGATGTAATTTAAGTAGAACTATACTTGAAAAGCTCAAAATTATTTATAGTCAGCTTCAAAGACATTTACTATGAAATTTTCGATCCAAGTAGAATTAATTGCAGGGGTTCTACCAGTTTCCTGCTTGTGGGAATAACAGAGCCATGAATACAATGTAGATTCCCATGTTCTTTCCCTGAAAATCCTAATTCAGCTGACAAGGTGGGGCCTAGGAATCTGTATTTATTTGTTTGTTGCTTTTATTTTTTTTTTAATTGCTCCGTAATAATTGTACATAGGCATGTGGTACAGTGTGATGTTTCAGTACACACATGCAATGTGCTCTGATCAAATCAGGGCAATTAGCATAGCAGTCTCTTCGAATGTTCATCATTTCTTTGTGATGGGGACATTCAAAATCCGCTCTCCTAGCAACATAAAAACACACAGTAAATTGCTGTTAACTTTAGCCACTAGGACTCCTCCCTCCCTCCTGTTGAGTTGTATCTTGCATCAGTTAACCAATCTTTGGCTGTGCCCCCAGCCCCTGCTTCAACTTTGTTCTTTTAAAAAATTACTTTGGCGGAGGAGCAAGATGGTGGCGAAGTAACAGATTCCTTGCAACTGGGCACAGTGAGACTGGGGAGAAAAGAGTCCAGGCATCTCTGGCTGGTGGGATCTGCCCAGAAACATCCCTTTGGGGACACAGGGAGTCAGCGAGAGACTTCTGGACCCCATGAGAAGGACAAAGCAGTGGAGAACTGGCAAGTGGTGGTTGCATGTGTTTGTTCGGTCTAATCCTGCCAGCAGCTATAAGTACAGCTGCAGTGAGATTGCAAACTGGAAAGGTCTTACCTGTGAGCTGTTTTGGTTTCTTGGGACTTGGCACTCAGTTGAACTACCTTGGGACAACTTAGGCAAGAGTGCGGAGGATGTTAAGTGTTGTCTAAAGCCCTGGACTGAGCCACTGTGCCCGAAGTAAATGTCTTTGAACATTTAGAGCTAATAGTGTTCAGCTATGGGCCGTGCGAGAGCTAATAGTATTTGGCTATGGGCCGTGCAGGGTCACTGTGGGAGAACTGCCCTGGCAAGCTCTGCCCTCAGGGTTGCAGAGTGAGGATTGGGTGGGAGACCTTGGGCAAGTAATCTAGTGACTAAGCAGCCTAAAGGCAGGGACTGAAACGCCTTACAGCCTTGGCCCTCAGAGGCATAGAGAGAGACTGATTTTGGCCCACTGGGTAAGTGGACAGCCAGTTCAGTAGTGATCCCAGCGACAAGTGCTTTTCTAGGAAAGCTTCTGCTTAGCCAAGGTTAACAGTTTAAAGTGACTTTTAAGTGGGCTGAGGAGAGATTTAGGCTCTCTACCCTGTGGAATTTGAGAAATCAGCAGAGGCCTCCAGTCTCCATCTCATATAGCTGTATCAGTGTTATGATTAACATCTCATACCCCAGATCACCTGTTGCCCAGACAATATTCAGCAAGTTATATATACTGCTTTGTTTTTTATTCTTTTTTTTTTTTTAATTTTAACATTTTCCTCCTGGATTTTTCTTTTTTATTCTTTATTCATTTTTCTAGTTTAGACGTAATTTTAAATTTTTGCCTTCTTTAACAATGAGAACTTCATTTTTGCTAGTGTTTCTACCCCTATTATTTGGTTTTTCCCCCAATTTCATCCAGTAAAGTTTTCTGTTTGCTTATTTTGGTTTGATTTGTAGCATTTTTATCTTTCCTCTCTACTTGGTGGAGGTGGGGTACTAAACAGGCTAGCAAAGAGCTGCTGACCTCAAGGGAATCACCCAACACAGCACTCACAGAGGTTGGGTCAAAGTATCCTACTATACACCTATATTGCTCCTGTCTCCCTCTTTCTGTGCCTCTTCTCTTTGTCAATATTCCCTTTTAGTTACCCCCTCTCCTTTCTCTCTCTTTTTTTCTTCTTCTTCTTTTTAAATCTTTATTCCCTTCTTGCTCTTCAATCTTCTCATCTTTCTGGTCCTGTACCAAAAGGACTCATCAAAACTCTAGGCCACAGGCATGGTAACTTAAAAAGCAAGAAGAAGTGAAAAGAAAATTAGGGCAAGGAAACAGGTAAAAGAAAACACTCATGAAGAAGAATCAGCAGAAAAATCCTGGCAACATGAAAAAACAGTCGAGAGCAACCCCCTTAAGGGACTATGAGGTAGCTAATGCAGAGGTTTCCACCTATAAAGAAATATTAGAAATGACAGGAAGGGAATTTAGAATACAGATGATGAAAACAATGAAGGAAATGATGGAAATAATAAAGGAAACTGCTGATCAAGTGGAAAATAACCAAAAGGAAATCCAAAAATAGAATCAAATAAGAGATGAATGATATGAAGAAAGGATATAGCAGAGCTGAAGGAACTGAAGCAGTCAATTAGGGAACTTAAAGAAGCAATAGAAAGTATCAACAACAGATTAGACCAGGCAAAAGAAAGATTCTCAGAGGTACAGGACAAAGCTCTTGAGATAGCTCAGATAGTTAAAGAGGCAGAAAATAAGAGATAGAAAGCAGAATGTTCACTGACAGAATTATGGGACTTTATGAACTGTTCAAACATATGAGTTATAGGTATCACAGAAGGGGAAGAAGAACTGCTCAGGGGAATGGAAGCGATACTAGAGAATATTATAAATGAAAATTTCCCAAATACCACCAAAGATTTTGACACACTCCTTTCAGAGGGATATTGGGCCCTAGGTCACTTCAACTCTATCAGAGCTTCTCCAAGACACATTGTGATGAACCTGTCCAAAGTCAAGGCAAAAGAAAAGATTCTGCAAGCTGCCAGGAGTAAGTGTCAGTTGACATACAGGGACAAATCCATCAGGGTGACTTCAGACTTCTCTAATGAAACTTTTTTTTTTTTTTTTTGAGACAGAGTCTTCACTTTATCACCCTCAGCAGAGTGCTGTGGAGTCAGCACTCCAACTCCTGGGCTTAGGTGATTCCTTTGCCTTGGCTTCCCAAGTAGCTGGGACTACAGGCACCCTCCATAATGCCCAGCTATTTTTTTATGCAGTTTGGCTGGGGATGAGTTTGAACCACTACCCGTGTATATGGGGCTGGCACCCTACTCACTGAGCCATAGGAGCCACCCTGTAATGAAACTTTTCAAGCAAGAAAACAATGATCATCTACCATTAATCTACTTAGACAGAATAATTTCCAGTGCAGAATTCTATATCCTGCTAAGCTAAGCTTTAAAATTGGCAGAGAAATCAAATCATTTATTGATATGCAAACATTGAGGAAATGTGCCACAACAAGGAAACACTTTAATCTGTTCTACATCCTGACCATCACAATGGATCAACAGCAAAGTAAGTACTCAGAAATTAAAGGATAGAACCTAACTTCCACAATGATGCAAAAGATAAAACTAAGCAATGGACTCTCACAAAATAGGATGAATAGAACACTACCACTCTTATCAATTATCTCAAAATGTTAATGGCTTGAATTCCCCACTGAAGAGGCATAGATTGGTTGACTGGATTAAAAAATACAAGCGGGTTTGGGAAGGGGTGGAGCAAGATGGCGGACGAGTAACAGCTTCCTTGCGGCTGGGCATGGTGAGACTGGGGAGAGAGGACTTCAGGCAAGTGGAAGGATCTGCCCAGAAACTTCCCCTTGGGGACACAGGGAGACAGCATGAGGCCTCTGGACACCCTGAGGAAGG
>CAUYON010106075.1:0-33637 GCA_963573935.1 Arctocebus calabarensis | reverse complement strand
CACATATTGAAAATTGTTTGAGACACATGCATTAGTCTTCTCTAATTGAAGCTATAAGCAGAAGTGATTAAAGAGTAAATATTTGCCCTGAGCCCAAGTCTGGATGGGAGTTCAATGTCCTTCGTTCAGTCAGTAAACAAGTGTTGAATGTCTCCAGTGGTCCAGGACTGGGCCCTGTGTACAGAGAAGCCAGGCACCGTCAGTGCAGCTGAGGGGCTGCTGATGGCGGTGGGCCTGGCCGCATGTTGGCTTTGGTGCAGCGCTTAACAGACTGGCTGGTAAAGAGTTGGAGAAGTGAGAAGGGGTGGAGAGGATGAGGCCGTGAGAAATAGGGAAGACACAATTCCTCTTCTAGGTGTTATCCAAAGGACCAAAAATCATTGGGCAATAAAGACATTTGCACCAGAATGTTCATTGTAGCCCAATTCATAATTGCCAAGTCATGTAAAAAACCCAAGTGCCCATCGACTCATGAACGAAAAAAAACAGACATTTGTGTTCTATACCTAATAGATCCAACTTGGACTTGCAATATGCTCCATAGGTGTGGTCCCCCTACTAACCCACCCTCCCCCTCTCTCTTCCCTTCCCTCCTTCATCCTAGGCTGTAATTGTGTTTCATTTTTCATATGCAAGTATGAGTGATTACAAATTGGTTTCACAGTAGAGCTGAGTACATTGGATATTTTTTTTTTCCATTCCTGAGATACTTGACTAAGAAGAATGTTTTCCAGCTCCATCCATATAAACATAAAAGAGGTAAAGTCTCCACTTTTTTTAATGCTGCATAGTATTCCATGGTGTACATATACCATAATTTATTAATCCATTCATGGGTCGATGGGCACTTATTCCTCTTGTTACCCCGCATTGCTAGCACATGATGAACACTCAATGAATGTTTCTTGAATGAGTGAATGGATGGATTCTTTAAGGAATTATAGATTATCAAAGGCCTTGGGGGATTCCATTCCGTAAGACAGTAAACTGCCTCCAAAGAAACTGTAAAGCCATTTTACAGAACTAACAACAGCAATTTGTAAACTTACGACCGCAAGTCTCAGAATGATGCTTTTGATAATGTCCAATTGAGCCAGGTTTTAGCCACTGCCAAAGAGAATTCACATACTTTTTAGTACGTTGTCTTTGGCATGGCTCAAATGTGGCCTGAGGCTGGCAACAATAATAATCAACGGTTGAACGCATGCTAATACTGGAAACTTCAGTGAACACTCCACCTGAATGGCTGCTTAGCCCTCCTGACAGTCTGTGAGTTAGACATTCTAACAACCCCATTGTGCAGATGAGGAAACTGAGGCTCAGTGATGTTCCTGCAACTGGTTCAAGGTTATCAGGGGAGACCATGAACAGCTTTATGCCAATAAATTCCATATCTCAGATGAAATGGACAAACTTCTTAAAAAACACATGTTAGTAAAACCGACAGAAAAAGAAAATTGAAATAGTCCCATCAAGAATTAGAGAAAGTGCTGGCTCGGTGCCTGTAGCTCAAGCAGCTAAGGCGCCAGCCACATACACCAGAGCTGGCGGGTTCGAATCCAGCCTGGGCCTGCCAAACAACAATGACAACTATAACCAAAACATAGCCCGGTGTTGTGGCAGGCGCCTATAGTCCCAGCTACTTGTGAGGCTGAGGCAAGAGAATCACTTAAGCCCAGGAGCTGGAGGTTGCTCTGAGCTCTGGGCACTCTACCCAGGGACAAACAACTTGAGGCTCTATCTCAAAAAAAAAAAAAAAAAAAGAGTTAGAGAAAGTGAATTCATATAGAAATTAAAGTCATAATTAAAATCCTTCTGATAAAGGAACATTCCAGGTCTTGTAAATTCTACCAAACAGTCAAGAAAAAAATAACAGCTATCTTACACAAAGTCTTTCAGAGCAGAGTAAGAAGCACGTCCCAACCTGGTATACCTCTCGCACCCAAACTTGAGACAGGCCAAGGCCCCACAGCTAGTGAGTGACCGAGCCAGGGTGTAGACCCATCCTGACCGCCACACGCGGCCCCCCGCCCCTCACTTCCATGCTGCTGGTGGGCGGTGACAGGCTCCGAGCCCCCCTTTGGGGGATGTGTAACGACTGCTGAGTCAGAGACATGAAATGCCGAGAACGAGGCCTCACCTACTTTCCTCCTGACATCCAAGATGGCTAAATAAGGGACCACTTCCCGCCAGCAGCTCCTCTCTGTCCTCCTCTCTTGGACGTCTCCGCGATCCCTCTGGACTGAATGTCCTTCCCCTCTTCTCTGAGGGCCTGTCCACCCCACCCGCCCAGGCCGTCTTGCCCTGACGGGCACCTGTCACAGAACCGCACCTCTCGCGTGAGCCACCGGGCAGCAGTTCCTGGAGTCGCCTGGACAGCGGCAGCCCCACCCTGACCCAGCCAGTCTGGGACGGGGCCTGGGGGGTCTGCCCCGCCGCAGGTCTTGTCCAGAATTACGCTTCGAGAGGCGCCAGCGTACTGAGCCCCTAAGTCCAGACATGGCACCTTCAGCTCAGCAGGCACATATGCAGTCTGGGCAAAACTCTGCTAAAAAGAATTGGCATGTCTTTGAACACAGGCTTGTCCCAAATAAATTTTTAAACAAAAACTGGCATCTGAAAAGTCCAACTACACTTGATTACCTGGACACTGCTTCACGGGCCACAGCCTGTGTTGAGACCCCAAGAGGGGAGCAGCAGGATTCTCCCCATTTCCCAGGTGAGATGAGGCCCAGGGAGGCCGTGGTGCTACCCGGGTCACAGGCTCACAGGCGGTAGGGACTGAGCCCCAGGAGGCTGCGAGCTGGCATCATTTGGTGCAGCACCTTCCTGGCACCTGCACTGCAGGCCACCACATGAGTCTCCACAGAGGCTTGCTGAGTGGGGACAAGCCTCACTGGGCACATGCCAGGGACCCGCTCTTTCTGTGCCGCACCCCGACCAGGCCGCCCTGCCTTCTCCTTCACAGCAAGAGCGAGAAGGCACTTCTTCATATCCGCCCAGCCCTTTGTACTTCACAAGGCACTTTCATACCCCATTTAGAATCAGGGTATTTTAGAACTGGGAGAAACTTACTAAATTATTTAGCCCTACAGTTTTTGAAAAAAAAAAAAATCAAAACAAATTATTTAATCAAATGAAATCCTCAACAGGAAAAAGGCTGAGCCCCTCTGTGCAAGGTGGGAAGAATGCAGAGCCCAGCCCCTCGGTTCTGGGGCCCTTCCCCAAGCTCTTGGGAGGGTGCAGCTCCCAGGGCACAGGCTGAGCCTCTTCATCCAGGCCAGAAAGGAACGAGGTGCAGGAGGCAGTGTGCTGTGCCCCAGGCCACACAGACAGCTGATCAAAGAACTGAGAAGTGAGCGCCAGGCCCAGCTGCCCACCAGGAATCTTGAAAGTGACGTGTGACTATGTGAGAATATAGAACAAAGCACCGAAGGCAGGGCTTGGACAGAACAGAAGCAAACCACAAACCCTGTGAGACTGTGTACGTGTCTTTAACTACTGGGCCTGAGGTCTGAGCCCAGGGCTTCAGTGACCCAGGTCACCACGCTGAGTGCCCAGGGACATAAGGCTGGGTACTCAAGGTCACAAGGGTCCTGCCCAGGTGCCCAGTATAACAAGGTGAATGCCCAAGGTCACCAACCTTGAGTGGGTACACAAGGTGTTCAAGGTCATAAAGCTTGGTGCTCAAGGTCACAAGAGTGAGTACCTAAGGCTACAAGGCTGGGTGCCCAATTATAAGACAGCGTCACCTATCACTCCCTCCTTTTTCTTCTTGCCCCCATTTATACCCCAAAGGTCTGCTCAAAGCCCCATCTGCCTCTCTCAGCACCACAGTCTGCCCTATCCAGACCGCGCTGCAGGAACCGCCACTCGCCTCCCTTGGGCACCGCCCATCCTGCCTCCTCCATACAAGCTAGACCTGCCAGGACAGGGTCACACCTCCGCACTCTGAGGCTTCATGGCCTCAGCCGCCATCCTCCTCAGGGTGTGGTTACTGCAAGACGGTAACCCTTTACTATTTATGTTTTCATCCATTTACTTCTAAATGTTCGCATTTGTCTGGGAGAGAAGACAAATGTCTCACACCATCTTTATAACATTTTAGGACATAATCTAATTACCACCACCGTTATCCTCTACAGTTATCTCTCAAGGGGCATTTGAAAGTTCCAAAGAGAAGCTCTACATTAATTTAATTCAGTGTCACCAAGCAGGTGATATCTCATCAAGGGCAGCAACTATGCTGGGGGCAGGCAGGGTGGGGAGCCTGAGACTGGCCGTGACGGTCCCTTCTCTTGGGAACGACTCTGCCTGGCCTCCGTCGGGTTCTGTTTTCAACACAAAGTGGTGGGTCTCCTGCCAACCAACACCACTCAGGGTGTCTGAGTTTAGCGATTTCCTACTGTCCTTTAAGAAGCAAAACAGGTGTCATGGGAGGAAGAACGAAAACCCATTTACCAACCAAACATCTGGCCCCAAACTGAGCACTCTACCTACTTGACCTTATTAAAAACCTGCGACAATCCCGGCAGCCTCCGTACCCTGCATTTTCAACAAGGAAGGGAACATGGGAGGGTTATGACAACTTCCCACGGCCACACAGCTCGCAGTTGATGAAGCCCCAGTATGAGGCATCTGTCTGGTCCCAGAGGGTTTTCTGTTATAGAGCTCGAATGGGCTAAGATATTCTCCCAGCATCACATCAGAAGGCAACAGTACCTGGCTTCCTCCTGGGTTACTAACGAGATGTGCGAAGTGATGTGTGAGGAAGCCGCTTGTGAGCTGCAGGTCTGTGCCCCTACATGCGACAGGGTCTGTTGGGAGGACAGGCCCTCCCAAGGTGGAGGTCAAGTGGCTGAAGATGCAGGTTCTAGAGCCACCCGGCCTGGGTTTGGATCTAGGTGCTCCCACTCAGCCATCGTGCGACCCCGGGCAAGCCCTTGACCTCTCTGCACCTCAGTTTCCTCATCTGTAAAAGACAGATGACAACTGCTCCTGCCTCCTTGTGGTATAGGGACTCAGAAAAGGGATGTATGCACGAAATGCTGAAAGTGTTAAGCACCTGCCGAGTGCTCAGTAATTGGGGATCACAGCCCCCCCGACGTGCAGAGTCTGTGGGTGCATGGGGGAGACAGGGCAGCGGGGCTGGCTGGGGACCGGGACGGCACGGTGAGGACTCGTCCAGGGAACTCATCTGCTCAATTCTCGCTGCCTTGATGGTGCCCACAACATGTGGGTTTGCAGGACAGAGGCTGAAACACGCCTGGGGACTTACACCTGAGCCAGTGGGGACTGGAACTAGATGTCACGTCATCCCCCCCTGCCAGGCCCCGTTGCTCTCACCTCTGCCATCCCTCCACTCTGCTCAGGCCTCTACCCTTACAGATGCCACCAGGTTCATGACTCAGAGAGGCTGACTCTACCTATAAAATGCACAGCAAAGCCATCAGGCACTGCTGTCACTGGCCAGGAAACTGCCCAAAGTCCTCCCCAACATCCCTGACAGTCCATCTTCTGCACAGCGCCTCCATTAGGGGTCACGTGGAAACCACTGTCTGTCACAGCACGTCACTCCTCTGCTTGCAGCCTCCTTCCAGGACCCCCCACAACCCAGGCAGCCTCTGCTCCGTCTCAGGCCACAGGGCGCCGGCCGCCCATCACCACTTCCCTGCTGCTCTGAGCTCTTGCCACCCTGGCTTTCTGGGGACCCTGGGGCACCCCCACTAGCTCCTGGCCCTGGGCCTGTGTACTGGCTGCTCCTGGCTCTGGACTTGCTCAGCAGCCCAGACCTCTGCGGGAACAGGTCCAGCTGGTCACTGCAGCCTGCCGACAGGCTTCCAGGACTGCGAGACTGAGGGGGCCCTGTCCCTGGCAGCCTTTATAGGACATGGCACCGCTCCTGCCCACTGTGTCCACTCATCTTACCCTCCGGTATGTCCGCTCCCAAGGGCAGCGAGCCTGTCTGCTTCACTCTGAGAGGTCCCTATGCATGGAACAGTCCCTGCCATCAGTAAACGTCAGAGAAGGAAGGAGGAATCTTTCCCTCCACCTGAGTGCTCTTTTCCCATGTTTACTGGTTCAATTTCACCTCCTTGAGGAAGCATCCTCTGATGTCTTGAGACAGAACTCTCAGTAGCTGCAAAGTCTTCCTGAGCCAGCTCTTGCCAATGTCTGCTGCGCGTCTAATAGATGTGCTCTCTCGGAGGTTCTCAGAGTGGGGTGCCAGGACCGAGCAACGGCATCAACCTGGAGCCTGTTAGAAATGCACATTCTTGGCCCCACTCCAGACCTTCTGAATCTGAAATGCTGCAGGGGCCCCCGTTGCCGGAGTTTCCACACGCCTTTCAGGGGATGCCCACATCCCCCATGCCACCTCACTCGAGCTTCACAGCCACCGTTGTCACTTGGTCGTTAACTGTCATTACCCTCATGTTACAGAGGAGCAAACAGCCTTATGGACTTTTTTATTCAAAAAAGGGGTAAATGATGTCATATCAGATGTAATTCACATTCAAGATTTATCTCAAACTCACCAAGTTTGTTGGGAAGGCAGAGGCTCTGGGGGTTTATTGGGAGCATGACCTCTGCTCCTGACCCATGCGTGTTGGTGATGAGTCCCCATCACCCTCCCTCCGAGTCTGGCCCGTGAACTCTTGAAGCATTAAAGGGCAACTCACTCCATTATTTTCATTCTCATATTTACTAAGGCAAGAAAAATTGTGAGCACATTTTTTCAAACATTTCAAACAAAAATATATGACTTGTAACTGCTGGCAACCTATTTCAGAGTATACCCAGCAAAAGACCTTGACTCATTCGTCTCCCCAGATGGAAAACACATATATATGATTGTTTTTCCCCCTGAATTTCCTAAACACTTTCTTCATGACTGGGTAGGACCCACCCTCCAAAAAAGAATCACACGTAACCACCGCCCACAAACATTCCTTTGAAACTTCCTCTTCTCACATACCCCAGCTGAGTTAAAAAAAAAACTTTTTAAATCCTCTCTTTAACACGTTCCTTCAAATATCTGCAAAATTAACTGGATTAAAGATGGTTCCTTTGTAAATGCAGAGGGAGCTTCTCTGGCCCTGGCAAACATGCTCTTACACGTGCTACCTTAGGGATGCTGTCTTCTGGAGAAGGACAACATTTGAGCAGAGCTGCTACAGGGAGCGAGTCCAGGGACCTTGTCTAGGATGGAATGGGCCCGCTTCCCACCCCCTCCCCAGAGTCATCCTCACCCCCCACAAGTCAGGCTGGCCAGCTCTGCCTGTGTGGAGGTTGAGGAGTTTCCACTGAGTCACCATGAGCAGCTGCAGACCAAGGGACGCATGAACACCTGCCCTGGTTTTCTCCACGCTATGTTTAGAATTTTGCAGAAAATCCCATTTCTGGTGACTCCACCTGTCCACCTGTGCCTGCCCACACCTCTCCCCTGCTGGGCTGAGCCCTCCATGCCCTGTCTCCTGGTGATCCCCAAAGTCCCCTGGTAGCCCTCCCAACCTCCCTAAAGCAATCCTGTCTTCCCTGGGTAAATGTCTCCACTGGCTCCACAGAGACTCACGAGGGAGTCATGAGATTTGCAGGCCTGGGGCTCAAGGCCCATTTGTACCATCTTGCTAATATTTAGGGTCAGCTAAGTTACTGGATTGGGACTTCCATGTGAACAGGGCACAGGCACGTCACGTCTGTATCAGTTCAAAAAAGAGCCTGCAACGTTTTGCCTGATGGTAGTTTTCAACTTGGGCTGCACGTGAGAACCACTGGGGGTGATTTTGAAAACAGCAATGTCCAGGCCACACCAGACCAAAGCAGTCAGTCTCCGGAGGAGGGGAACTGGTGATTTCTACGGCAGCCAGATCAGTGCCCTTGTTTCTCCTGGCTCCGACGCCCCAGGCAGGACGAGCTACTTGCCAGCCCGCCCAGGTGCCCTCAGCCGCAGGCCTGTGGCACTTCCGCTCCAGCACTGTGAGTACGAGCTGCTCCCCGACAGCTCCCCACAGTCGGCCACCAGACTCCGAGTTCCAGGGGCCAGTCTGCTGGGTTCTCTCCGGGGTAACAAGCCCCAACAGGGCCCTGCCATGCGGACACTGTGGTGTGGATGTTCCGCTCTCTCTACGTGTATTTAAAACATTTCTGGTCTGCTCGATTTGGGCTTATAGACTCTTCTAGGTCAACAGACACCGGCGGTGCATCTATCTTCTACTCAGTCCTGCGCTACGAAAGATGACGGAGACGGTTCTTTGAGTAAAGAGAAGAGTGAACACACAACACAGTAAGATACAGCCTAGACCATAAAGGAAAGCCACACCCAGGGTGATGCTGTGCACTTAGAGAGGGCTGCTCGGTGCTGCTGGGGAAGACAGTCGTGCTCCTGTGAGGACGGCAGCTACTGTCTCCACCCAGTCCTTGTTTTTTTTTGTTTGTTTTTTTGCAGTTTTTGGCCGGGGCTGGATTTGAACCCACCACCTCCGGCATGTGGGGCCAGCACCCTACTCACTGAGCCACAGTTGCTGCCCCCCACCCAGCCCTTGTACAACGCCTCACCCGGAATGAAGGCACAGTTAGGAACGCGAACCAATGCTTGCTGATGGTCACGTCAGACCTCACGACAGAATGGAGGGGTGATCAGATGGAAGGTGCACCCAGAAAATGCATGAAGTAGAAACAATTTGGGAAACGCTTCTAGACGTGTGCTGTGGCAGGGCAGCCGGCCGCCAGCAGAGTCCTTTCTCTGCTCCCTCTTACTAATGGAAGCCTGTGTGGTTTGGGTCAGCAGTTCACAAGTTACACTTCCTGCCCCCCTGAAGCTCGAGGAGCCACGCGACACAGTTCCCGCCAATGAGATAATGTCAGAACCTGCCAGGCACCTCTAAGAAAGGTTTGCTTTCCTGGTAGGAGCCCAAATTTGCTGCTTCCTGAGGCTGGAGCCGGTGCCCACGGGAGTGAAAGCCTCACTGGTAGGGACAGTGGACAAAAGCGCAGAGGGCACCCCGGGCCCCGGCGGGCTGCCCGGCTCACCGGCCGCCTCAGCCTTCATGTGTGTGGGAGAAAACAACGCTTTCCTCGGCTACTAAGTGTGCTTTGGAACAATGACAAGGGTTTGCTGGGCTTTAGAGCCACGAATTCCTCAGCTATAAAATGGGGGTAATTACAAGAATCGTTATGAGGAATTAGAAATATTTCATAAGAGCTGAGCACAGAGCCTGGCATGAAGTTGGTGCTCAATAAATGGCGAGATTCATGATTTTTTACTGCTGGCAAGCTGTTCAACTCACAAGGTCATTCTGCACAAATTGTAAGATTAAAATACAAAAGCAAGTTAAATTAGAGGCTTATTGAGCATGACTCTGAGCACGCGAGGCCACCAAGAAAGCTGAGCAGCACAGCCAGACGGCCACAGCTGCGGCGTCCCGAGGTTACTGTCTGAACAGTGAGATACTGTAATGCAGTTGAGCGACAAGACCTCTGGTACTAAAACCAGTTAGCATCAGATTTATGGAAGCCAGTGTTTCTGTAAATTGTGTTACAGGAACCAGCAGTGAAACCACCACGGGCAGCTCTGTCTGCTCCGTGAAGCATTTCCCTGGGTCTTCACGACAGCCTCTGCAGGCCCGAGAGCTGACTCAGCCTGCTTGAGACGGTGACAGGAGCCCCATGCCCCTGACTCCCAGTTTGGCTTTGCTAGCCCTGCTCAGAGCCTTGGGGTCACAGCCTCCGTGGTCTAACGTGTGGCTGGACAGAACTTGGATGTGGCCGAGGAAAAGGGAGCAGGCAGCACACCCCTGAGCCGTGTGTGCTGTTCCACAGCTGCCTCCTGCTCTGGACACTGCTATTCTCTCTCCATTTTTAGGTGAGAACACTAAGCTTGGAAAGGTTATAGCAGGTCCAGATCACACACCTTAGACTCCCTGTGTGCTGGAGTCTGAGCCACTTGCTGTCTGGGGGGAGGCCGCAGCAGCACGATTCTGACACCAAGGAGGGCAGGATGACATGTGACAACGCACAGGGGCCGAGGGGTCTTCAGCAGGACTTTCATCTCTGTATTTTAGTCTTCCAAGTACCTCCAGTGGGCACAATACATGCCCTGACACCCTCCCAATGTCTGCTTTATTTAAGTTTAAAAGCTATGTTAGAAAGAACGCAGTCTGCATACATCTCTGTAGGTATTCGTGGCTAGAAACGTCAGTATAGTTTAATAGAAACCAGGCTTTAGAACTAGCAGTCCTGGGTTCAAATCCTTCCTCATCCACTTACACTTCTCAGCAAGAAAGAAAGAAAGCAAAGATCACCAGCCATTGGCACAGCTCCTCGGTCTGCGTGAGATCCGGCACTAGCAGCCCACCTATCATGACTAAGCCGTCATTGCTTTCATACAGAGACAAAAGTCACATTTGCACATGCAGCTGGGCTCATGTCTTTTCTGTCTTTTTTTTTGGTTTACACAGCAGACATTTATACATTTATTTTCTCATGGTTCTGAAAATCCATGAGGCTAAAAATGGGTGCATTTCTTCAATAAAACACTTCCCTGAGGCACTTGCCAGAGAGATCTCCCATGAATCACCCAAGGAATTTGAGACAGGTGAACAGAACAGCCATTTTCACACTAGAGTCTCACAGGGAGCCTGGCCTCAACTGTTGGTGTTATTCTGGAAACATCGAAAGGTGGGTTGGTTTTTTTCCCTTCCTTTGCTCTAAAAAAAGAAGCCTTTTAAGATTGTTTTTCAGAGTGTCCCAGACACACAAAACAAACAAAGCACAAAATTTACTTAATCCCACAGATTTGGCCAAGTTCATCTGATGAGAAGGTGGTTGATGCTGAGACACAGAACAGATGCTTAAAGTTCTAGTTGAAATTCTAGTGCAAACATTCTTTTCCTCCAGGATGTCTTTAGATCATAATGATGATGATTGCAACAAATTTTAACAGCGGCAAATGCACCAGGAAAAAAGCATTCCGGTCTCAGCCTTTTCTACAAGACATGAATTGCTAAAGTTAGTAATGCCACGGTGCCCACGCTGACAGCCTGGAGGTAACCCTCAGATATTATTTCTCAAACAGTCTCACAAATACTCCTGGGACAGTTTGCAAAGCCCAGACTATCACAACTCAAACTCCAACAAGGAGGAACTTAGTCAATATTCTCAATTACTAGACATTTGCGCAGACTTAGCATAAAAAGTGTTCTTGGCAAATCAAATGTCCAGTTCTTCAGGCAATTCCATCTCCGCACAGAGTCTGCTTTCCTGGTGTGACAAGGACTCCCAGGCCCCAGTCTTCTCCTTTGTCTCTCTTTTCAGTGACATCACTTAGTTATTCATTTTCAAATCAGATAAAACAGAAGCAACATTTTTGGATCTGGACCAGGGCAATAGAATTTTACCTTGAAGCTGTGGAGCAAACACCACATTCACTCACAGGGAATTCTTCCTTTAAGGACTGTTGGGCAAAGAACTAAATTGGGAGACTTTTCAGGCATGGGGAACGCCGTAAACATGATTAAGAAAAGCATCTACTGACTCCGGCACTGAACACTGCATTTTGATGGTTGGTGGGTATTTTATTACACAACAAAGAATCAAAGACTTGGCCTGCAGGTGTGCGTGTGGGTGCATGCATATGTGTACGTGTGTGCCTGTCTGCATGCGAGTGTGTATGTGTGCATGCGTGTATGTTTTGTGTGTATGTGTGCGTATGAATACCTGTGTGTGTGTGGGGGGGTCTACTGTGCACCATATGGCCAGTGGAGACATGTACAATTCTCCCAGTTTGAAATCCTCTGCGGTTAAACTGAGATTTAAACTGTGCTTGAATTGACTACACCACATCCATCTGAAGTCACTCGGAAGAAAATCGGGGCCTATTTTGAGTGAAAACACTTTACAAATGTAGGAAAGGATCACTGGCCTGCCACAAGTTCTCATTCAAACATTCAAACACGTCCAACTTTGGTTCAGTTGAGGTTTCAAATCAGCCTGCATTCATTCAGGCTCAACAGAAACCGCTGGTCAGACAAATTTCTTTGTTTCCATAACTCCATATTTTTTTACTTGAAAACATCTGTGCAGAACAGAGTAAGCGAGAAGAATAATGGAGGTGGGACGGACTAGAACAGAGATTTCCCAGCGACCAGCGCGGACGGCACCTGGGGGCACTCACCGTGGTCATGGGCGAACACCAGCAGGTCCAGTCTGACCAGCATCTGAGCCAGCTCCTCGTAGCGGCCACAGTGCTCCCCAGCTCCATGGGACACAAAGACAAGGGCCCTGGAAGGACAAGAAGAAAGCCAGGTCAGAAAAGTGCAGGCCACTGGGCTGTACTGGGCAGCAGAGACGCCCACACAACATCAGCAACTTGCCAGAAGCCGTATCCCCAGGGCAGGGCTTTATCACTGAGTTCAAGTGTGGGGCTTCTGAGCTATCCTGGCTCTCCCCATGAGCCCTCAGGAAAGCTCCCCCCTGGAGGCTTTATTTCTTTACCTGTAAAACAGGTGCCTGTGAGGGGGACAGGAGCTAATTTATGCCAGTGCCCAAGGTCCAGTTCCCCAGGGCAGGCAGCCCCTCCTCCAGCTCTGCCCCCTCCCCTCCAATTTTCACAGCTCATATTCTTAGCAGAAGGGGGCGGATAGAGTCCCCCTCAGGCAAGGAGTAAATGCTATGAGTGACACCCAACAATTTCTGCTGCGGCTGGGGGTGGGGTGGGTGATGGGGAGGAGGAGGAGGAGGAGGACAGTAGCCACCCTGAGCGTTTACCATGTGACAGGTCCTCCGTGAGCTCCACGTTCTAACCCTCCAATCACTGTGTGCTTTTTCTGCTTCACAGGTGACAGTGAAAGTCATAGTAAATTGCCCAAGTCACATGGCAAAGTGGTAAAATGTAAATCTGCTCATGTCAGCACACGGGCTCAGAGCAGGAGCTGTGGTGTCAGAACAGAGGTGGCCTCAGAGGGCCTTTCTGCCTGTGCTGGCCCCTAGGCACCCCCAGATCACAGTCACCCTGGCAGCTGCTCGCTCCCCTCCACCTTGAAGTCAGCCCTCGAAGGGCCCCCTGGGCTGTATCCCGGACTATGGGCACTGAGCAGGGGCCCAGTAAATGCTGCTGAGTAAATAAACAGTCAAAGCCTGTGCCCTTTCAGCCAGGTTATGCAAGGGCAGATGGCACAGGTTTATTGAACCTTTTTCTTTGAATTTTGCTCAAAGTACCAGCATCAGCCTTGTTTTTCAAATCACCTTTGGCCTCTGTCCTCCATGGCCTCTTTCTAAACACAGGGAAATTCTTCTCACTCTCTTCTCGGTTGCATCGAACACACAACCACCCCGGCTGCCAGTCAGATGGCAGTTTGGGCAAGTTACACGTGTCCACGTGGCACTTCTGTGGCCCTCCCTGTACTTCCCCCAGCTACTGAGGCGCGGGGCTAGAAGCCCCCAACTGGCCATCACTTCCCAGCTTCCAGCAGAAACGGCTGCAGTGCTTCCCCGTCCCTGGGAAGGCGGCAGCCTGCAATTCACACAGGCAGGTGCCAGCTGCAGCTGGGCCGCACAGGTCGCCAGCCTCTCGCTGCGGCCAGGAAACACCTGGCAGACGAGGACGCCACAGCTTCACTATTGCCATCATGCCTGGAATCGCATGTCAGGAGAACACACACACACACACACCCCGTCATGGCATTCTGGCTCCTTCTAACCCAGCAGCTCTCACCTTTGACCGCACTGCACATGGAAGCACCTGGGGAGCACTCGGAACCACTGAGGACCAGGTCCCACCTCCAGGAGACCTCCGGGTCTAACGGTCTGGGATGGAGAAGCCCCTAGTACTCTGAGCACACCCAAGGTAGAGAAGTACCTGCTCTAAGCACAATGTTGGGCTTGGGCTATGGCGCTGCCCAGCTGCTACGTGGACCTTCACAGAGGTGAGAATGCAGCCACTGCAGAGCCGCTCATCTCCCGCGGGCAGGGGTGCTGGGCACGTGGCGGGTTCCAGCCTCTGATCTCCCGGGGGCAGGGATTCTGGGCCTGGGCAGGTTCTAGCCACTCCTCTCCCAGGGGCAGGGGTGCTGGGCACGTGGCGGGTTCTAGCCTCTGATCTCCCAGGGGCAGGGGTGCTGGGCACAAGGCGGGTTCTAGCCACTGATCTCCTAGGGGTGGGGATGCTGGGCACAAGGCGGGTTCTAGCCACTCCTCTCCCGGGGGCAGGGGTGCTGGGCACAAGGCGGGTTCTACCCCTGGAGAGAGGCAGCTTTGAGCGTGCTTTCCTTTTGTAAAGGAGCTGACCGGAGTGGCCATCCAAGGCAGGTGGCAGAGGCTGCCGCTGACCTCCTCCCTGCATGGGGGGCCCCCGGCACTGGCCCCGCACCCTGCCCTGGTTAGCATCCTTAGACCCACGCTCTGATACCTGGACTCATTCTGACCTTAAACCTCTGCTTCAGCAAGTCAGTTTCTTCTTAGGTTCTGGGTTCTGATCCTGCCTGGCCCCCAATTCTAATAAATCAACCTACACCTCCCCCCTGGCTCCTCACATTTACTTGTTGTCTGGGCCTGAGTTTGTTTTCTAAAATCTGTCCAGAAGAGCTAAATCCAATCATGCTACCCTTCTGCTTTAAACCCTTAGAGACTTCCCGCTGCGATGGGACAAAGCATCTACCTCTGGAAGGCTCAGCCCTCCTCCCCCTTGCCCTGCTCGCCACCCCAGATGCACCGGTCAGCAGTGTGCTGTTAAATGCTTCATGGCTGGGGTGGGGGTGGGGGTGTCCAGCTGTACAGCATTCACCAACATCCACGGTATAAATGCTCTGGCCATGGGTGATTTCAAGTCCCCAGACACTGAGTCAGGCATGACAGGCTCTCATGACCTGCTTGGGGCTAGCCTAGCACACATTTCCAGTTAGGAGCCTTTGCACCTGCTGAGGCCCCTGCTGGACACCTAGCCTACCCAGCCCAACCTTGGCTTGTCTGTCATGTGGGTCTCTGCTCCTGGAGGTCCTTTCTGACCACTTTAGTCGAAGCAGACTCTTCAGGACTGTCACTAGCTAAAACTGTTTACCTGCTAACACGTTTCCTTTTGCCTCCTCTAACCAGAATGCACGCTGCGAGGGCCAAGGCCTTCCAGTCACTGCTGAGAGACGCCCTGCAGCAAAGAGCTGAGCACAGGCTGTCTGACCGACTGCCCGACCCCTGGGCCTGGGCCTGGATTCCTCTGCCCACTGCAGCCCTGGCTCAGAGCTCAAGCCCAGGGCCAGGAGGCTCCCGGAAGCCAGTGAGCCTGTGCTTGCCAGGCTGCCATCTGCGCTCCCACCGCCTCACCCCGCCAGTCAGCACACTCCCCTCCGCTGCTCAGACTGTCCTCCTTCCTCCTCCGCAAGCAGCCACCAGGCCCCTCCCCCTCCCTTCTCACCTCCATTCCCTGATTTGCTGGGGTCCCAGCCCTTCCCCGCTTCCCATGAGCACAGCTGGCTATATCCTGAGCTGTGTGTGTTTACATTTGTCCCTTTGAGTAGAGGGACAGCCCCAGCTCCGGGCTTTCAGATGGAACTTTCATATTCACCACTGGCTGCTGGTCACTGCTCGGAAGCTTCCCCCTTTGGGATTTCATCGAGTGCCACGGCCACCTGCTCTGGATACACTCGTGACCGAGCACTGAGGAGCCAGGCTGTCGAGTGAAAGCACAGCCCACTTGCTGGAAGGCTGAGCAGAGAGCAGCTCAAGCCACAGCAACCTGATTTGATTCCCTGCATGACCACGTGGGACTCAGGGCAAGTGAGTCCCCCGGCCCTGTGCCTGTCTCCTCTGGGCTAGAGTGGAGAGGAAGCTGCCTATATCCTAAGGGGTCAGCAGCCACAGGGGTTCCTAATTTCCTCCAGCTGAGTCCAGAAATCTGACTGAGAGCTTATTACATGCCAGGCCTTGAGGACATGGACGTGAACAAACAATGCTGTCCCTGCCTACACGGCTTCCCGCCACAGCATACAGTTCTCTTCAGCCGACAGCACACGTGTGAGCGTGAGCCACTAACTAGCACATTCGGAGGGTGAATGACAGGGCCTCATCCCTACTAAACTCCAGGGAGTGGCCAGAAAAAGGCCCTTCCGGTGCTTACCCTGAGAACCAAAGCCCAGGTGCAGACATGAACTGTCTGGGCACAGGGTCCCTGGATCACGCCCGTGCTTGTTCCAGCACAGAGCGAAGGGCCTGCGTCCAGACCACAGTGGGGAGGAGGACATGATCAGTGTGCAGGCCCCAGGGCAGCAGTGGGGGCTGGAAATGTCTCTGTGTGCAGCGGAAGCTACTGAGCAGGGCAGTGACCTGATCTGACTTCAGCTTTATGAGGACCGCAGGGCTGCTGTGGAGAACAGAGCAAGGCGACAAGGAACACTGTTTATCAAGGAGCTGACACGGCCCTGAGCAGGTGCCAAGGACAGTGCTTGGTTCCCTCCCTTCCTCCTCTGACATTCTGCAACCTCAACAAAGAGCAGCCACAGAAAATTAGCAGAGCCATTTATGCAGACGAGGCAATACCCACAGCAGCACAAATTAGGTTGCAGGGGAGGCTGGCTAAGATCTTTTTCCTGGAACTTCTTTACCGGCTGCAGCCAGTTGGGAGCCAGTCGTTCAGGGAGAAGGCAATGACTGTGGGGGGGGGTGGCCCCAGAAGCAGATGGCCTGCCTGGCAGCTAGCCCCGGGAGGTGGGGCCGCTCCCGATAAAGCATGTGCAGCCCTTGAGATGAACAAGCTGCAGAACTTCTCAGAATGAATAAACCAGGGTGGTTTATCCCCTCCATCAAAAAACAGTTCTCCCCTCAGTCTTTTGCTTATTAATTGTTTGAATGCACCAAGCTCTCTGGAGCTCAGCATGTACACCTGCAAAGACAGATAACCCCAACACCATGGCTCCCGGTCGGCAACCTCGCCAGGTAAATGAGGATGCATGGATGGGATGCCTTGGGTTTTGCCTCGCATAGTGAAAACCTCTCTGTCTGCTACGAAGCCCCTTTCTCCCAGGGCACAGGTGGGCCCCTTGCAGCGTGGAGGCCTGTGTATAAGCTCTGGCCCTCCCATGAGCTGATCTCTAGATTGCTGTGGACCTTGGTTTCTTGTAGTATTTTTTTTTTGGCTGGGGCCAGGTTTGAACCCACCACCTTCGGCACATGGGGCTGGTGCCCTACTCCTTGAGCCACAGGCGCCACCCTGGACCTTGATTTCTTCACCTATGAAATGGGGACACTGATGCCTCCTCCTGGGGCTGAGACAAAGTGAGGTCACATGCGTGAAGTTATGTTGAAGGGCTCTGCCTTGGGGCTGTCCACTTGCCTCGCTCACCCCTGGATGAAGAGAAGGATTCAGCACCATGGACAACCCACGTTCTCCTTAGCCACGTTGGCCACCTGGTCCAGCTGGGCCTGGGCAGGATGCTGGAAAGACGCCAGCAGCCACTACTGCCTGGAAAGGCAGACACCACAGCTGAGATGCAAAGGACCCACCTCCACCCAAGGGGCCACACCTGTCCCTGCAGGATCTTGGCCTTGGCAGCTCATGGCTCACCCTTCCATCTGCTGTGGGATAATGGTGTCTTGCACAGAAGGCTGTTGGGGGAATTAAATGGGCAGCGTCCCTAAAGCCTGCAGCAGCCTGGCTCCGAGAGGAAGACCCTAGCCTCCTTCCTGCCGACCTTCCCCAAGTACTGCCAACTCCGTTAAGGAAGCTCCAAATGCCCAAGTGAAGAAATGTCCTATTCACTTTACCAGGAAAAAAAAAAATACGAAGGTTTTGTTGGAGGCAAAGGGATAGTGTCCACGGTTACCACGTAGGCAGGTGGGGATGCCATCTGACCTGGGCACGGGGAGCCTTCAGGGACCCTTGGACTGTCCTCAGTGAAGGGGCAGGAGGGCATCTGATGCCTCCGGGGCAGGGCGTGGCCTCACTCTCGCTTATTTTCAGAGCATCCTTCCTGTCACTGTCCACATCCACCAAACTCCTTCCTGCCAAATTTCACGACTCTAAAACATCCACACAGCACGTGTGCCGTGCGGGCTGCGCGCGGGGTTGTGTGAGCCGGCCCCTGTCCTGTAACTGGACTGGAGATGGGCTCAGTGCAAATCGGTTAAACTTTGTCGCTCATCTTTGGGAGCTCCAGGAAGACTCTGCTTCCTCTCCATCCCTGGCAGGGCTCCTGCAGCAGGAACAGCACACGAGGGCCAAAAATAGAACAGAGCCCATCAAGGGTCTCAAATTCCACAGAGGAGACTGGAAATAGGTTGCTTTGTGGAACGGATCGATACTGTCTGCCTCACGGACTCTTTGTGAGGACTGAGTGAGAACGTTATAGGAACAGCCCGGCGTGCTGCTGCCTGGGCATTAAAAAATAGCCAAGGCCGACAGCTGACACTTCCCTGGTGCCAGTGATTGGCCTACGCATGTTACTACATGTTAACTCATTTAACCCTCACAACAACCGCACGAGCTGGGCACTGTTATTTCCCCATTTTACAGATGAGGAAAGTGAGGCCCAGAGATGCTGAACAGTTTGCCTGGGGCCACACAGCCAGCAGGTTTTGAATCCAGCCAAATTTTAACTCAGCCGGGCTGGCTTGCAAGGCTGCCTTTTTGACGACCATGAGGTTAAATAATAGGAGGGAGAAGTTACGCGCGGTCAGGCCGCGCCCCAAAGGCCCCCTCTGGCCTCCTGCCCGTCCCCCCTCCCCTGAGCTGTACTCCAACCACAGCGAAGGGCATGTGGCTCCACAGCATGCTGCCATAGGTGCGGCTCTTTGTCCCTGTCAACTCTGAAGTCCTCGGGCCTGTCCCACTCCCTCTACGGCATACTCCTCACCCAGCACCATGATAAGCTGGTGTGAGTGGACAGTGTGGTCTTTCATGTGCCCGCCCTGTCCTGCCCAGCTGCTGGCACTGCCTCTGCTGCACAAAGGCTGCATGAAATGGACAGTGATGGGAGCACCAACAGTGGGCTGGAACAGAGGAGGGAGCGCGCCACGAGGCCGGCAGACCTCAGCACCCTAATTCCCCAGGTTAAAGCCCGGTTTACTTTCCTTCACTGGGCCCAAAGGAAGGGCCACATGTCTGGGAGGCTGTGTGCAAAGGACATTCAGGGTGAGAGGCCTGAGGAACATGGTGGCTGGGAGGAGACTGAATGTGAGTGTGAGCCAAGCTCAGGCAGGTGGGTGAGAGGGGCTGGTTGCAGGGGGCCTGATCGCTGGCCCCCGCAGGGGCTCGGGGCCTTCAGAAGCTCCAGTAGGTGGACCCATCTATGGCTGGAAGGGAAATCTGAGATTCTGGGAACTAGACTAAAATCATCCTTGAAACCTAACCCATTCTTAATTTCTTTTTAAAAGGCAGATCTTCGATAGAAGCAGTTCCCAAAAAGAAAGCAACATTATAATCACAGCAAAACAAAACTACGGCAAAAGTTTTTTGAAACGGGCACCACTCAAAAGCAGAACAGAAAACAAAAAAGAAAGCCAGAACAGCTTTGCATCAGGCGTAGTTAATGTCAAATGCGGCTGTCCGCGCCTCAAGGTTGCACATGACTTATTGTCAGAAAATCACTGTGAAACAGAAGACCTTGGTTAGGCCGAGACACAGCATTCTATAAAGGTCATTGAAAGCAGATGAACTGAAGAGAGAGCTCACTGATCAGAAAAGCCATCCTCTCTGGGCTGTCGGCCGTGCACGAGGGACTCAGTCTCTCTGTGTGTCTCGGTTTCTTCATATGTAAAATGGGTACAAATAACAGCACCCACATCAGGGG
This sequence comes from Arctocebus calabarensis, assembly GCA_963573935.1. Classification (NCBI taxonomy): domain Eukaryota; kingdom Metazoa; phylum Chordata; class Mammalia; order Primates; family Lorisidae; genus Arctocebus; species Arctocebus calabarensis. Next base: position 13,865 of record CAUYON010106075.1, on the reverse strand, counting down.
CTCTATGAGGATCAGGTCAGCAGAGAGTGAAACGGGGCAAGGGCCCAGCACCCAGCAGCAGTGAGCGCCCTACCCATGCGAGGCGGTGCCGCCACTTTCCAGGCACGCTCCCAGAGTTACTGGTCTAAGCCATTTTACAAATTAGGAAACGGGCTCAGCAATTAAGTATTTAGCCAAAATCCCCCCACACCCACCATGCTTGGAGGGAGAAAAACCTGCCCTCTTGCTCAACCAGTCCACTCCACTGTCCCCATGGCCAACGTAGCCCCGCCAGGATCTCATGGGACTGGGAACCGGGGGGCCTCTTTGTGCTCCCTCCGGGGTGATAGGTCGTCAACAGCCTCTGATGGATACGAAGCCTTCAGACAGGACATTAGTGACCTCTGAAGTGCCTGCAGGGCTCCTGTTGAAGGTCTGATTCTAGTCTGCAAGCCTGAAGTGCATGCCCTGACCTCCCTCCTCCATCCACACATGACCTACTGATCACATTACCCACCCGGTCAGGGTCCTCAGACGACTGAAACCCAGTTCCACTGCCCTGTCGCATTGGCAACAATTTCTCTGACCTCAGCTGTGTTCCGGTGAGCACAGCCTCCCTCCCTGGTCCACCGGGAGTTGCCTGGCCCCCAGTGCCCACTCACCTCCTATGGGACCCTCCCCTGGGAGCCCAGATCCTGCTTCCACTCACATTGCCCACTCCCACCACCTGCCCTGCCCGGACGCGCACATGAACCTGCTCTGAAGGTGATGTGTCCCACTCCCACTGGAGAGTGTGCTGAGGTCACAGTGCCCTGCCCAAAATGGACGCTCAGTTGGGGTGAGGTCACCAGGCATCTGCTGAGGCTTCCTCTTCCTGCCACTGCTGCAAAGGCCCTGCCTAACCAGAACTCTCCCAGAAGTAGAAGAGCAAAAGTGAAAGCCGTCAACTTGACCCCCAAGTTCCTGCCTTCAGAGCTTCGCCTTTCTTGGGAGCTTTCTTTGGCTCGCGGGCTGATCAGAACCCTGCAGGAGCTGCACGCTCACAGTCCCGCCTGCCCTAGCTGCCCGGCACGGCAGGGCCACCCGCGCCCGCTCCCTCCCTGCCTCCTTTCTCTCTTCTTTCCATAGTCTGTAAACCACCCTATTTTGAAGCACTCCGAGAAGCGCCTGCAGCTCCCGCCACTGAACACATTGCACATCCTGACGGCTCCACACAGTCCCCGTTCGTTTTGGTGCCCAATGCATGCATCTCTGGGCCAAATGCATGCATCTCTGGGCCCAATGCATGCATCTCTTAGCTGCCCCTACACGCAAAAGGGGAGGCTACTCAGCCGAAAGAGCTCCTGGCTTACATGGTCCCAGCCTCCTTCCAGGGCTAGAAAGCAAGACACTCAGATACAGACGTGGGCCATTTATCTAAACGTTACACTCTTGAAGCCAGGAGTTTCTTCCTACCTTTTGTGGAAATTCTTTATGCTACAGCTGGCTCCATTCGCTTGTGCTCTGCCCTTGATGGCAGAGAGGAGCGCGGCTCCCTCTCCTCAACATGCCACGTACTCACTCTGAATCTGTGTGTCTAGACCTCTCTCTATAGAAATCTGTATCCACCAATGTAGCTTTAAGATACCTGTGTTAGGGGCAGTGCCTGTGGCTCAAAGCAGTAGTGCACTGGCCACATATGCCAGAGGTGGCGGGTTCAAACCCAGCCCAGGTCAGAAACTGCAAAAAAGAAAAAAAAAAAAAAACCTGCATTAAATCAACCCATTCACTGCATTTTTTTTCTCTCCCAGACAGCAGGAAAAAGACCACAGAAAAACAGTACTGTGGTCAGAAACACATGCCTGTCAGATCCAATAGGAAGGGATTAGAGGGAACTGGAGCAAGAAAAAGGGGCTCAGACTCAGCCCCCAGGCTGGAACCCTGCCTGCGGTGTTGAGAAAGTCACAGCCTCAGATGCTTTATTTGAAAAACAGGAATATTAATCCCTGCCTCACAGAGGTGTTTTGAAGATTAAACACTGATACTCTACAAATGCCTGGCATGGTACCTGCCACCTGGTACCTGCCTAATCATTGCTGCTCCCCCCTCATGGCTTCCTCCCCCAGCTGCACGTCAGAGCTTCCCAAGCCACACTATCCGAGAACACGTGCAGGGGTGCTTGCATCTGGAAGACTGTTCCAGACAGCCCGTCACTCACATGGCACATTGCCCCCTTGTTTACTGGCTGGTCTATTTGGGTTTTTAATGCAGGTGGCTCCCATAAAGCAGGTACTCCTGTGCCAGATGCCGACTGGGCCCAATGCTGCCCAGGGGCCATGGGCCTGAAATATTTTGACTTGGGAGCAATGATATTAATTGTCAGCCTACCTAAGTCTGGAGGAATTCTCTCTTCCCCCTTAGCTGCAAGCCAGATGGAATCCTTTCCAGCTCCAACATGCAAACCACAGAGGCCCCCACCAGAGAAATAAAAGAATTAGAGTGGAAACAGGCACATGGCAGGATGAGCCGCCCTGGACCTCAGCTGGTGTAGGAGCTCCCAGGCCACCTGCGCGTCTGGGAGAGGCAGGGAGGGGCCTGACCCGGCAGAACTGCACAAACTGGAGGTTAAAAGTCCCCACGTGGTAAGCTACAACACTGGAGAAACAGTGGGGTGTGTGTCTGTGCGAGGGGTTATCAGAAATATAACTTTGTCTTAAGAATGATAACAGCAACATTCTGTCGGGCACTGGGCTGAGGGGTCTCCACGCACAATCTCATTTCTCTCAATCAGAAATGCTCTAGATCCTATGGAGTCTTCTCAGATGTCAGTTTATCCCTCTTTATACACGTCTGTATGTCCATTCTTATTTTATAGAAGCCAAGTCTTCTTAAATTATGTAGGAAGTTGTTGGAAAATTTCTAAATGTCTTGAAGTAAGACGATCTCTTGGACGTCTGAGCAATGCTCAGAGGACGCCCTGCGTTGGGCTACGGAGTCTTGCAGCTTTCTGGTGAGTTTTCATGCACTGTTCTTCCTTCTGGAAGAGGGGAGAGGTTTGTCCACTATTAGGAATTGAGGAGGTGATTCTGAGGGTTCCAAACCTTCTGGCCCCTATAAAGCAAAAGGTTTGGCGCTCCCTGAGTAGCTAGTTAAAAATTATGTTGAAGAGTCATTAACATTCTTGGTGAATTTAGCAGTGAAAAAGGCAGGCTGACAGACCTTCACAGGTATAATATTAAAGATATGTACACACCCATTCTCACATCTACAATTCATGTATGCTTGAGAAAGGAATATGGGTCATTGTAGAAAAATAGAGAAGTACAGACAAGCATTAAAAAAACCAAAATCCATCTACATTCATACCACCCAGTAACAATCATTATGAACATTATGATATATTTCTTTCTAGGTTATTCCTTTCTGCACATATTAAAATTTGTTTATAGTTACTTATAATTTGATTACAAACTTATAATTATATACAATTGTAATTATAACTTTGTAATTATAATCACATTGTATGTTTCATTTTGAATCATTCTTAGGATTCCTTAACATCTTTCTATGAACATTTTCCCATGGGAATAGCACCACCTCTGTCTTCCAGAGTTGTGAAGGCAAATGGGGAGAACACAGAAGAAAGCCTCCAGCACCTGATAAGTGTTTAGATTACAAACACCTAGCACTTGGGCCACTTAACTCAAGCAGACATTACTAATCAAACACCTAGCACTTGGGCCACTTAACTCAAGCAGACATTACTAATCAATCCCCGCTCCCTTTCCACTAAACCCAGGAATCCTCTGAGCTTTTTTCGGCACATACATTCCTGTTCTGGGCCTTGAAAAGACTAATTACTAATTACGAGAAACTTCAATTTCTCCATAGGACTATGTCACCACTACTTAGAGATCTGAGCCTTTAGCTACAATGAATCCACAGATCTTTCATATTCATTTGGGCCTTCACTAGGAAGCCCTGTGGAGCTAATGAACTAGGGTTACCAAAATCAAGGTCTGGCTTCAAAACCTCTGGTTCGGCATCCAGGAGATGAGAAGCCTCCCTGCTGTAGGCTTAGCGACGGGACAGAATTTAGTTTGGAACCAGTTCCACCTTGATTCCTAGACATAAGGACTCTATCATACAATCTGTAAAACAGTAACACATAGCGGCCGATGGCGCCTGTGGTGAGTGTCACAAGATGTCTAGAATTGTCCGTTCTTCTGAGCACTGAACCACAGTAAAGCTCTCCCAGCGTAAAGATAATTAAATTCCAAAGTGGGCCTACCCTGAAGTCATTCAACTAGAAAAGTCACAAGCCACAGCAGAGATGTATTTCCACACAAATGTACCAAAGCTAATCCAGCGTCAAACACACTGAAATAGAGGGGACGGACAGCTTGATGCATTTCACTGCCTGGTTGGTCATGCTGCTGACATCTCTCTCTGGGCACTGACCACATTCCCCTGGGCCACTGCCATGCCTGCCCTACCTTGGTTGTTCCACCGAGAGGTTCTAGAAAGCACTGTGGAGCCACCAGGGAGGCCTGTAATCCACCGGTGTGCCTGAGACACAGGAAGCAGAGGAGAAGCATTCTGCAATGCTGTGTAGTCCCCACGCACAAGAGGCTACACTGGCCTGTCACTGTTGGCTGGGTGACCATGTCAATACTGTCTCCTGAACCCTCGCTGCCCTTCTCCTTGTTTCCTTACAGACGACATATCTCAGGACTGGTCTCCACACAGCTTCTGGGACATTGACTCCTGGGTCCCTGATAACCTCCCCTTTGCTACTGCTTCTCACACGTCTGGGCTATGTGACTGTCCCTGAGAAGATCTGAGCCCCTTGGAACAAGGCTGAGAAAACTCTCTTCAGCCCACAACCTGGCTTTTTGCAGGCAAAGAAAAATGACCCCAAGATGAGCAAAAATGCCACGTTTCCTAAGTAATATCTCCTCTTGACAAACAGGGTCAGTGTAGTCTTGGCCTGCACTCAGACCATTTTCTGAGCTGGGAGGGCCCTAAAAACAGAACTGGGGCAAAAAGATGGAGATCTAGCACAGTCCTTTTGCTACGGGTTATAATTCCTTATTTATATTTCTATAATTCCTTATGTATATGCCTAAGATATTATGCATCCTGAGTATCACTAATATCCTAGAATATTCTAGATCAGAAAACCGAAAATCAACATAAAATCAAAATTCTCTATATAGCATGAGAGGACCTTTCCAATGCATGTCCAACTACGTCCAGGTCCATGTCATCCAGATCAGCAAAAGTTGTGTGATTTCTCATTGTGAAATATTAAAAAGTACAATTTATCCATGCAGGTTAAATATTCGCCACAAAGTGGACACCCACACACCCACCACTGGCTGAAGAAGCAGAACATCAGGCACCAGGAAAGCGTGGTATGTACCTCCTTCTCCCTGCAGGAGAACCAGTTGTCCCAAGTTTTGTGACAATCGCTTCTTTGTCACACCTGACCACCTACATGGATAGGTAAGCAATCCCTGTCGGGGCAGCCTGTGTTTGAACTTCCATGTGAACAGACTCTCATGGTTTTTCTGGGCCTCGTCTCTCTGTGCAGTGTGCTTGGAGGCCTCACGAGCACAGCATTTTCAGCGCTGTAGAGTACTCCACTGTAAGGAAAGTCTATAATTTACCTGTTGTCCTGTCAATGAACATTGGCAGCACTTCTAGCTGGGTGTGCTGTGAGCGGTGCTGCTATGGGTGTTGTGGCGCACGTCGCCTGGAGCTCAGGAGCACAGCTTCTCTACCAGGAATAGCTGGTAGTAGAATCACTGGCTGAAGCACGAAGATGTTCAGATGTTCACTGGGGCATGACAAAGGCTGCTGTCCCTTTGCCTCAGTGGGAGAGCATTCCTCTGCCCTGTATCTGCACCAACACTCAGTGAAGTCAGACTTCTTCAGATCTGCCCGTGGAACGGGTGTGGCGCAGTAATCACCTGCGCCCCTCGTTCCCACGTCCCTGATTCCCAGTGAAGCTCAGCATCTGCTGGCACAAGTCTGAGTCTCAGGGTCGTGCCATGATCGTGCGTCCACTCAGCCTGGAGCGCCCTTCCCTCCCCTCCACCTACCACAGCGCAATGCTGTGTAGTCCCCACGCACAAGAGGCTACACTGGCCTGTCACTGGCCAACATGGCCTTCTGGGTGACTCTGTCCTTCCAGTTCTCCCGCCATGACTCTCTCTCTTATCTCCAGGTTCCAACGTGCCCAGGCTTGGCTGTGTCACCGTCCCTGGTCCCCCTGGGCTGGAATAACCTGTTGCCTTGCAGCCTCTGCCAGCAGATGACAGTCTTCCTTACTGACCCCACCCCCATCACGCAGAACCACACCTGCACAGGGGGCCATGCCACATGTCATTGGTTCATTTCATCAGATTTAGAGAGAAACTTACTCCTTCCAGCAAAGTATAACTTAGTAAGGAGGAAAGGAGACTAAAATAACCAGTCTAGACACTCCCAGCTCTCTGTGCATCAGACCAGCTGGTGAAGTGAATTCTTGGGGTACCACTGAGCAGGCAGCACATCACTCAGCCTCCTGCGTCACTCTGAACCCGAAGTCCTGTGGCTACTAAGTGCCCAGTCTGGGCCCTGCCTTGTCCTCAGCTCTGTGCCCCTGGCTGCCCTCCTACTAGCGGCCTCCGGGCCCTGTGTTCCAGGACTTCCTCCCCACATGGGCCCTTCACCAAGTCCTCACTCTTGTGCATTTGCTTTTTCCGTTCCCTTGTTCCACACCCAGCACTTACTACCCCAGACCCGAATAACTCCAGCAGCCTCCCGACTCCACACACCGCCCCCAGCGTCTCCCACTCAAATCTGTGCTCACACAAACGCCATCTTTCCATTGTGTTAACAGCCACAGTTGCCAACAGCTCTGCCCATGCGCCCTTCCCACCCTTTCTGTGGGCTTGGAAATTTCGCGCCACGAGGAGGCTCAGCTCTGCAGCCTTCCTGGACTGCAGGGCAGGGGCAGGGTGTCCATGATGACCTGAGACCACGGATGACGCAGCCAAGCTGGAGAGCACCAGTGACCAGCGGAGGGCAGAGCAGGGAGTCCTGAGTGAGACCCCCACTGGGGAGGGAGGACGCAGAGACCCAAACACCAGCACGGGCAGAACCACCTGCTCGGGCCCCTTGTTCTCCCTACAGTGAATCTGTAGGACATCATTGAACAAGGCACACAAACTGTCAGGGATCTGGGCTCTGGAAAAGCCAGCGGGGAAGGAAACTCACACCGAGGCAGGGTCCACTTCCCCAAAGACTACCTGGGAATCTCCCTACCAACAGCCCCTTGGCACAGTAGCCTTCCCACTACTGCAGAGGACGGCCACTGCAGGAGGTGAGTGACGGCATTCGACAGGAGCCCGAAGAGCTGGGACCACATCGGAGCCCCCAGACTTTGAATCCGTGCTTTGCCTATTCCATTACACCTGTCACCCCACGAGATCAGCGATTAGCTCTGAACCCTGCTTCCCTCACCCGGCAGCCCACAGAACTTCTCTAACCCTACCCTCCTCCCCCGGGTGGGTGAGAAGTTGAAAGAGACGCCGTGTGAGTGGCATTCTGCCGAGCGCACGTCAACACAAGTGCCTGCGCTTTTCTCTCAGAGTGGGGCGTGTGTGAACAAACAAGGTGGAACAAATGAATGAAATCACAGACCAACTCACTCCTCCTTCCTTTCCCATGGCTGACATCTCACCTCCCAGCTGTGCCGCAGAGAGACAGTGAATCAGGCTTCTTGGCAGCCCTCGCTCTGCTCGCTACGGAGGTGCCCCCGAAGGCAGGCCTTCACAATGATTAGCTGAGCAGATGAAGACATTTAGCTCCTTGCTTGTCTCAGACCAGCACTAACATTCATGAAAGGGAGACAGTGTTCAGGGCTTAGGGCCGTCTGCAGATGGACCCTGTTCCCCCTTTCCTCCAGTTACAGAATTTGAGCTGGACGTATGGCGGCCCAGAGAGAGTCATTTCCCACACTTCCCTGTGGCTAGGATGCGGCCACGTCACAGAGTCATGCCGATAGAACATGGGCACAGGCCATGCAGACACTGCCACACCTGCTGGAAACAACGTGCTTCCTTGGACTTGCTCTTTCTCCTGCCCGCGGTCTGGAACGCAGAGAACACAGCGACCAGCTTTGGTGGTGGGGCCACAGGACAGAAGGAACCTGGTCCCTGCATGACCATGAGGATAGAGTGGCCCTGCCAATTTGGACTGTTCACCCCTGAAACCTCTGTCTTACTGCAGCCACTAAACTCTGAGGTCCCCATGCTCAGCCTGTACCTTAACAAACGCAGACTGTCGCAATAAGGTCCCTCACATTTGCAGAAGCCAGTCGACCTGGGTTCAAATCCAGGCTTTATGACGTCCTACCTCTGTGACTTTGGATACGTTGCTGAACTTATCTATTCAGAAATTACTCCAAATGGTTTCCCCCTCTAAGCCCAGCTGTGAAGTGGAAAGAACAGGACCTAACGTAAGAATTAAATGACACAGGACGACAAGGAAGCTGGACATTGTTATCGTCGCCTTATCAAAATGTTTCCCTGCTATGGAGCCCCAGCCAGGGTAGCCGTGTATTAGTCACCCAGTATCAGAAGAAACAGCTTTTATGTCGGTCCCCATGTGGTTATCATGGCCCCCACTGGTCTTACCGCCCTCTCATGCATTTTCATGCAAACCCCCAGCAAGCCGAGTATAGTAGCAAGAACTGCCCACGGGCTGGCCTGGGAGCAAGCTGGTGATGGGCCCCAGGCAGGTGTCTACACAGGGTAGCTACCGAGAAATTCCTCCAAATGGTGTCCCCCCCTAAGCCCAGCTCGGGGTCCCACAGAGCTCACCAAGCACCAGGTCAGATTTGGAAGAACATGCTTGTACTTGAATTGAGAAGTCAGAGAGGGAATGGTTGGAGAGGAAGAGGGAGCAGCATTCCTGATGAAAACGGGATGATGTTTCCTACTGAAGTTGGATGAATGCAAGGTTCTGGAGTAGTTCCCAAGGCATTTATATATTATATATTTTTATAATATAGTACGTATATCACTTTATATACATTTGATAATGTAATCTTTTTTTCTAGAAAAGATGCAGCCCATGAAAGTGGCCGGCTGCCACAGCCACAGCTGCAACCCAGCAGGGAGGAGGAGGAGGAACATGCACCTGTCACCGGCACAGGGCCCGCCGGGCTTGAGCCCTTTGTCTTGTGGTTAACACAGAGATGTTGAGTGCTTTCTTGGGCCAAGCACTGGGTTAAGCTCTGGGAACACGCCTGAGTTAGATAAAGCCCCTACCCTTTGGGAACTTCCAGTCTAGTGTGAAGCCAGAAAAATTAGCAGACGCATATTTGCCAGTCTGGTTAAGCACTACAGGAAGAGAGTGGCAGGTGGGAAGACAGAAGGTTATTCTGCCCATCCCTCGCCACACAGGATTGCCCTCCACACCAGGGAGATCCCACGTTCAAGCTCAAGAGTCTGATCAGAGAGAACTTCACATACTTAGGTGTATACCTGGTTGCTGCCAATAAAACACAAATGGGACCAAAGCGTGGAGGCCACAGAGGCAGTTCACAGCCCCACAGGCCTGGCACCCAGATGCAGTAATGAACACAACTGACACCCTGGACTCTCCGATTAAGCTTAATTAGCCTCTCCCACATTTCCCCTTCCTCCTACAGTCTCCTAGAGGTACAGAAAATATGTCAGCCGCAGCAAAGTGAGATGGATAATTGCCTTCCATAAACTAGGTTAGAAACTTAGATGGAATTATTATTCCTCCAACACCAGGTAGTTCCTGCCTCAAAATTATTTCCTATGCTTTGGGGATGCAACCTCTGGGAATGATTTATTTTTAATCGAAAAGCAGTTCTGTACTATAAGAGGCCAAGGGATTAAGGACCTTTATTAACATGCACAGTTTCTTCAGAGTCCTCTTCTAGGCCAGCCGGGGCCCTGGCTCGCTTTGAAAAGGTTCTTATGCCAAAGGGCTCCTCAGAGGCCACGTCCAGATCAATATTTGGAACTGGCCTTCTGGGAAATCACTAATGGTCTGTGGAAAGCACATGGTGTGACTTTTAGAACGGTCCATTAATGAAGAGCTTCACAGCTGTCCCAAGATTCCAGAAAGGGACAGCCGAGAGGCCAGATGTTGATGCCGCTGACCCGCTTTTGGGAAAGAGCTCAGAGCTCCGTCCTTCAAGCCTGAGTGTCTCTCTTGCTGCACTGGGGAGGGCCCATGTTCACTCTTATTCCAAGTAGTGGGTGCCCACCCCCAGGCACCTGAAGGAACAAGGGGGAGGTGCTCTGGCCTCCAGCTCCCCCTCGAATTCTCCTAGATGCCACCCGGCTTCTCACAAACCACAGCTGATTGGATGCTCTTACTGTTCCAGCATATTCCATAGGAAGAGAACGGCAGACTTGTTTATGGGATGGCTTTCGAATGGAGACGTGCATACGCGTGAGGGCAAAAAAACTTAAAGAGCGCTGGACTGTTAATCATCTGGAGGGCTGGGAAAAACCGTGCGCTGGGCCCCAGGACTGCAGAACACAACCTCCCCTGCGGGGGGCCCACAGCTGGTGGGGCCTCAGATGCATTAAGAAGGTTTGTGTCACAGCATTAACTGTCGTCGAAGCACAGAAAGTTATATTCCCTAGTTAACACCATTCCAACCCTGAGTATGGCCCATCTTAAACACTCCTCGAGCACCAGCTCACATCCGATTTCAGGACCGAGAGGCCTCAGGCCCAGGGCTTCCGGGCACCTCCAGTGCAGAGCCGGAATTCAGCACCCTTGTCTGGTTTTCTCCTTTTGGCCACCTTCTATTTATGGCATCTGAAACTGCTTTTCCATTTCCCATGCTAGAATAAACCTTCTTCTTCTTCTTTTTTTAGTACATTAATAAGAGAAAGGTTTACTTCAAAATACCATGCGCATGGGGGGAACCACAAGAATGATTTCCCCTACCTGCCCTTCTTAAAGGGGACTGGAAGCAAAAAGAAATTCAGCTGATTAAAAAATTCTGAAGAAATAACATGAAATGCAAATTTCTCAGTGAAAACCACAAAGGTGGCATGTGAACAACCAAGGCTGGAGCCATGTGACAGGAATCACCATGGGGATGACAGCAGGCCGGTTGGAGTGGACCTCCGAGATGGTCTCAATGGGGTAAGCATAGGGCTGCCCAGCCTGGGGGGGGGGAGCCAGCAGGGCAGTGCTGGGTTGTGGGGTGCACAGAGGCCCCAGCTCAGTCTGCTGCTGGCCAGCTGCTTCCTGTCCAGACCCAGCTCCAAAGTCACTTGTGCATTCAGTGACCACCTCTGCTCACCTGTCCCTCATCCCACATGGCTCCCTGAGGATAAGCCCCAGTTCCCACCACCTCCACCTGGAACCATGCAGTGGAAGGAGTGAGTCTAAGTCCTTGGGCCTCAGTTTCCCCACTGTAGAGCTGAAGAATTGGTCTAGATCATCTCAGGGTGCTTTCTAGCTTCGCAGAGCCTGTGCATCGTAGCAATAATTGTCTGAGGTGGTCAGTAGACCTCCCTTTCTACTTTGGTTTCTCAAGCATTTATAATGAACATGTTTACAAAAATATAGAGCCAGTGTTATCGGCAACAACTAAATAAAACAACCTAAGATGAGCAAGTGGAAAAAGAGACAGGCCTTCCACCTGGAGAGGCCCTGCACAGTGGGTGCACAGCCCGGGGGGGGACTACAGCTACCCTTGACCCTGTACACAACCTCCATCCCCACCTGAAAGGCAAGGGACACGGCAATTAGCACAGAGTGTTGGGAGGAAGGCCACGGGACAGATGTCTCCTCACAGACCCCACAGGCACCTGGAGAGAGGGCCATTCTATTTGGGCATGAGGATGGGTGGAGATTCCTTTTACAGACTTGGCAAGGGAGAAAGTTCCAGCAGGTAGCTGTAGCATGGCCTTGGACCTGGATGAAATGGGAAACAACAGGGAAAGAGAAAGGGAGCTTGTGCAGGCAGAGGAGTGGCCTCCTAATCTCCCTCCTTGTAAGAGCGTGCTGGCTCTATCTTATGTAACATTAATTTTTTTTCCTGGAAGGAGAACAGCATGAACTTTCCAAGGCTGCAGATGGCTCCAAGTTCTTCTGGGTGGTGAAATGCCAAGCGGATGGCAATAAACGATCAGGAATTTACTGAGAATGCAGGAGAGGTGAGAGGAGTGTAGGGCGGGTTGAAGGGAGGTAGTGGGGATCTCCGGGCACAATGAGGCCTCAGGCTGGCCCCATCAGAGGACACCAGCGCCGAGCCCCTGGCGGGGTACACAGAGCATGCACCACAGGCTCTAGCTAGACCTGTCAGTCCTAACAACGAGACTGCAGCAGAACCACCGCACCTTTCTGGGCCTCATCTGTAAAATGGGGTTCCCATGCCTTCCTCCCAGGGCAGCGTGAACATCTGTACCCATGATGGAGTTATAGGCATGGCTTTGAAATGTTTCACAAGGCAGGGGTGGCGTTGGAAAGACAACAGTGCTTCCAATGGAAACAGCTTTAGGTTCAACTCCTGGCCCCACCAGTCATTAGCATGTGGCTGCAGTTTCCACAACGTTAAAATAGCAAGAATGATGCTCATGGGCATTCTGAGATTCAGGGAGGTCAAGCCAAAGAATTATCTAGAAACAAGGTTGGCACAGGCCTGGGCCTTCCTAAAAGATTAGGGTGGCGCCTGTGGCTCAGTGAGTAGGGCGTCGGCCTCACATACCGAGGGTTGCGGGTTCGAACACGGCCCCAGCCAAACTGCAACAACAAAAGAACAGATTAGCTTTCTTACCCTTTCCAAAGGTGATACAAGCTTAAACAAAAACTGCTTACAAAAGAACTTTAAGAAAGACAGGTACCAAGGAATGGGCGCCTCCCTGCAGCCCCCTGAGGTGAGCCACAGAGGTCAGGCAGGCTCTCTGCCTACCTCTTGGCTGCTGCCTCAGTGGAGATGGGCCTGACATGCCCAGCCCTGGTCTGGAGAGTGCAACTCTGAATGCATTGAATGCCAGGGAGGCGTCTCTCCCCCGGGAGGCACTCCAGCCTCTCCGGGCAAAGCACATGGTCTAGATCCCAGACTCCAGTGCATGCACTGGGCTTGCCTGCCTACCTTTCTCCCTATGCTGTGAGCCTATGGAGTGCAGGGGTAAAGGGGTCCTAATGATTTCTCTGTCTCTGAACGCTCTGCACAGGCCTGCCGTAGAGTTAGTGCTCTGTAAATATCTGTTGATGGAAAGTAATAGATGGATGGAAGGTGGATAGACGGCTGGGTAGGTGGATGGGTGGGTGGATAGGTGGATGGGTGGGTAGGTGGATGGGTGGGTGGGTGGGTGGATGGACGAGTGGATGGATGGGTAGATGGGTGAGTGGAAAGATGGGTGAGTGGATGGGTGGGTAAATGGATGCATGGCTGGGTGAATGGAAAGAAGGATGAAAGAATGGGTAGATGGGTGGGGAGATGGATGGATGGCTGGGTGAGTGGATGGATGGATTAATGTATGGATAGGTGCGGGGGTAGATGTATAGAAGGTTGATTGGATGGGTGGGTGGATAGATGGATGGATGGATGGATAAGGTTAATGGGTAGATGGTTAAGTGGAGGATAAGGTGGGTAGGTTGGTGGCCAGGTGGATGGATGGATGGATGGGTGGGTGGGTGAGTAGATGGATGGATGGATAAATGGGTGGGTGGGTGGATGGATGGATGGATGGATGGATGGATAGATAGGTGGGTGGTGGGTGGGTGAATGGATGGGTGGATGGATAAATGGGTGGGTGGGTAGATGGATGGATAGATGAATGGGTGGGTGGGTAGATGGATGGATGGATGGATGAACGGATAGATAGATAGATGGATGGATGGATGGG
>CAUYON010106073.1:0-23843 GCA_963573935.1 Arctocebus calabarensis | reverse complement strand
ATTCGAGGTTTTTTCTCATTCCATATAAAACGAAGTATTATTTTTTCGAGGTCTTTAAAATTTGACAATGGAGCATTAATAGGAATTGCATTAAAATTGTATATTGCTTTGGGTAGTATGGACATTTTAACAATGTTGATTTTTCCCAGCCATGAGCATGGTATATTTTTCCATTTGTTGGCATTTTCAGCTGTTTCTTTTCTTAGAGTTTCGTAGTTCTCTTTATACAGATCTTTCACATCCTTTGTAAGATAAACTCCCAAATATTTCATCTTCTTTGGTACTACTGTGAAAGGGATAGACTCCTTGACTGTTTTTTCAGCTTGACTATTATTAGTAAATAATAATAATATTATTAGTATTAAAGATTTTGAGGGGAAAACAAAGAACCATACCATCTTTTCAGGGAAGGATTTCTAACCTAGAAATCAAGAGATTCCTAAATAATAATCGTAACAATTAAATATTTGAAAGTGTATTTGTCTGACTATAAAAATTTATATAAAGTTCACATCCCACAAATAGTATATTCATAAAGTTCTATAGCCATCGTTTCCTTATAATTTCAAAACACTTTTGTCATCTCTATACCCATTAGCAGTGACTTCTTAGTCAGATGGACCCATCCTTTGATAACCGCTAATCTAATTTCTATTTCTATGGATTTACCTACTTACCTACTCTGGGCATGTCATATAAATGGGACCACATGAACGTGGCTTTTTTGTCTTTTTTTTTTTTTTAAACTTAGCATGATGTTTTCAAGGTTCATTCATGCTGTAACATGTATCAGGACTTTATTCCTTTTTGTGGCTGAATAATAAGTCACTGTATGACTGTGCCACATTTTTTTATTCATTCATCACTTTATGGCCATTTGATTTGTTTCTACTTTTTGACTAGTATGAGTAATGCTGTGAATGTTACTACACATGTTTATGTATATGACGGTTTAGTCTTTACGTGTGCTTTATTTAAATCTGTTGTCTCTTTGAACCTCACCAATACTTTGTAAGATAAGTCTTACTATTTCCATTTTATAGGCAGGGAAACATAGGCTCTCACTTATCACTAAGCATAGAGATAATTGCTTAGTTTGTGTTACAGTCAGCAGTCTAATCCAGTTTTATTTTTTAAAATAGCTTATAGAATGTCAGAAGAAGTACACCATTCCCTAGGAAAGGTGAAATTTGTTGCTTATTTTTAGTTTTGTAAAGATGTGAATGTGTTTTTGTCTCATACCGGTTAGAAAAGCAATGTGTAGGCAAATTTACAGATTCCAGAAGAAAATGTTGCTATAAAAAGTGGTCAGAATTTCCTAAAACAGAGTTAAAACAGAGTTATACTCAGGCTGTTGTATAGGATCAGGCATTTTTTTTTTTTGTTGTTTCTTGTAGTTTGGCAATTTTACTTTCAAGGAAAATGCAGACAGATTGTAGCTGTTCGCAGTTTTAATGGTTCACAGAAAGAAACAGCTTCAGATAATTTTTTTCTTCTAATTATGATGCATCTTGGAGATATGTTTCTGACTAGATTTAAATCTTAACAGTCTATTAATATTTCAGTTTTGTCATCAGGCACATGAAATAGTATTATTCATGCAAACCTTGCCAAAAGCATTCTGATTCAAAACTTGACTAAATTAATATAGTCCTTTTTTGATATTCAAGTCATCATATATCAAGATTTTGCAGGGAACTTTGGAAACAGTTTAATCCAAATCCATGCCTGATGCGGGTATTCTGGTTCATTAATTAAATCCTCCCCCTTCACCTGCCTCTTATGGCCAAAGCATAATAAAGAACAGAAGCTGAACAAGAAATGAAAAAGTCTTGTTCGGTTTTTTCCCATGGTGAACTCTAGGTTACCCTTGCCCTTCTCTGACTTCACAGAGTTAATTCCTCTCACTGTGTGTTAGTACACTATTCAATTTATTATACCCCATTGAAATTATTTGTTTAAATATCCAGGTCCTCTGTTAGATGATAAGTGTCTTAAGACATATTTTGTTAATCTTTAACATCCAGTAGAATTCTTAGGATAGTCATGCAATCAAGATTTGTTGATTTTGAATGGACCTTTAACTAGGATCTCAAGAACTGTGAATTCTGATTTTCCTAATTGGGAAGTCACCATCTGCATTACTATCAGCTAACACTTACTGAGCCCTTGTAGCTAGAAGAACTTAATTTGGCCTATAGATTGATAAAGTATTTTGCACATGGTCCCAGCCCTTAGGAAATTAGTGAAGTCTACACAAAACAAGTCAAGCCAGACAAATGTAGATTTAATGTTAATATTTAGCAGGACTGTCCAGATATATGCATGTAATTAATGGGGTGTCAATGTCTGGAGTATGTAACAGGATTAGAGATACTGAGGTTGGGTCATGTTATTAGCCAGCTTCACAAGGAGCAATCAATCCTTCTTTCAACATAAAATTATTGAGCAATTATTTTAAAGGTGGAGCCACGGGACTTCCTGACTGATTGGATGTGGGTGAAACAAATAAAAGTCCAGGATGCCTCCAGTGTTTTTGTCCGGGGCCACCAGAAGAAAGGAGTGGCCATCTACTGAAATGGTTTGTGGGAGGTGATCAGGAGTCAGTCACCACGTTCTAGCCAAGCACTTGGGGCACCTGAGTGAACAAATAGGAAAGGTCCAAGCCAGTGCCATCACATTCTCATGGAGGGTGGGGACAAAAATAGAATGCATGATGAAATCATATAGATGTTCAAAGGGTTGGGAGCTAGGAGGTGCACAAGAGGAGCAAGGTGAGGGGGTCAGAGAGCTGGGCTGTGGGGCTACCTGGAAAAGTGTTTCAAACAGAGGAAACAATCACTGCAAATGTCCTAAGGTGGACAGTGCCTTTAGTTCCTCCTGGAATCACGGAAGAGGGAAGAGTGAGTAGAACAGCGTAGCTGAGGATACTACGAGAAGATATCTGAGGAGTCAAGGGGCAGGTCACTTAGGGCTGGGAGGCCACAGCAGGACTTCAGCTTGCACTACTCTTGCTCAAACAGGGAGTCCTTGGAAGATTTCCAGCAGGGTAGTGACCTAATCTGACTTATGCATTCAAAGGATGACTCTGGCTGCTTGGTTGAGTGTAGACTGCAGGAAGGAGAATAAATAGAGTCAGGTGGAAGCAGAGGAATTTTAAACATAGGATTGTGATAATCCAGGCAGACGATGCCGGGACTGCTGGGGGTGGGGGAGGAGGGAAATAGTAGTTCCATCACAGTCTAAAATAATCAGTAACAGAATCTGTGCTACTTCAACATCACTCAGGTCAATTCCTCAGGAGGCAGGTGGCCAGTGAATCTCTTAGGATAACCGGTGCTTTTAGAAGAGCATTGTTTTTGTCCCAGCTACTCAGGAGGCTGAGACAAGAGAATCGCCTAAGCCCAGGAGTTGGAGGTTGCTGTGAGCTGTGATGCCACAGCACTCTACCGAGGGGGACAAAGTGAGACTGTGTCTCTAAAAAAAAAAAAAAAGAGCATTGTTTTTAAAGGGACTGAGCTAGCCAATCGAAAACTTGAGTTTCTTAGAGTATAAATGTCTTAACACAATAATTAAGAGAGGTGACAGCTATGTTAATCAGTTTGATGTAAGCATTGCAATTGTATATAAAATCAGCACATTATACCACATAAATGCATTAAGGTATAAGTTATGATTCAATAATAAATATATAATAATAAAAAAGAAAAATAATTAAAAAAGAAAAAGCTTGAGTTTCAGTTCTACTTTTTAGTTAATTTACTATGAGTTTCCATGTTCTTCATTTACTTTTCATATCTTTTAATATTGGTGTAATGAAGAATACCTCACAGAAAAGTGAAAAATAAAATGTGATGGCATATGCAAAGACATATTATGAACAAAAAAGTTAACACAGAAACATAAGGTGGAATTATCATAGTGAGAAATGGCTAGGTGTAGTGGCTCACACCAGCACTTGGGAGTCTGAGGTGGGTGGACTGCCTGAGCTCACAGGTTCGAGACCAGCCTGAACCAGAGCAAGACCCTGTCTCTAAAATAATAGCCAGATATTGTGGAGAGTGCCTGTAGTCCCAGCTACTTGGAGGCTGAGGCAAGAGAATCGCTTAAGCCAAAGAGTTTGAGGTTGCTGTGAGCTGTGACACCATGGCACTCTACCAAGTGTGACAAAGTGAGACTCTGTCTCAAAAAACAAATCATAGTGAGAAATGTTGAATTCATGTATACTTAAACAGTGAATACTATGGAAGCCTCAAAAGCACATTTAAAAATACTCAGCAAATTATATGCTGTGTCAAAACGTGTGAGGGAAACCAGAAGCAGTGCTTTGCAAATGGCAATCTCTTCTTGGACTCAGAAATATGATAGAGAAAAATTTTTAAAAATTCAAAATAGAATTATCATCATTTGCTTTACTTAGCAACATAGACTGAAAAGAATGAGTAAATGTCTAAGTATTTGACCTACAGTAAAAGTTGACATTGAAGTGTTTTTCTCCTCTTTTTCTTTCTTTTTTTTAGAAAAAAGAGAGTCTCCTTATGTCACCATCAGTACAGTGATGGTGTCACAGCTCACAACAACCTCAAACTGTTGGGCTTAAGTGATTCTCTTGCCTCAGCCTCCCAAGTAGCTGGGACTACAGGTGCCTACCACAATGTCTGGCTATTTTTTGGTTGCAGTTGTTTAGCTGGCCCGGGCCGGGTTTGAACCTGCCACCCTCAGTATATGTGGCTGGCACTATTAACCACTGTGCTACAGGTGCCAAGCCAGAAATATTTTTCTTATCAAAGGAAAAATGACACATATTACAGAATTTTATCCTTAAATTAATGCGTTTTAATCAAACACTGCAGGCATTTCAAAAATTTTAATTTTGACATTTTATTGCTCCATTTTATATAGTAGTTTTATTCTTCTCATGGTATATGATATACTTTGGTCATTAAATTAATGATCACCTGTGGTCATTGTTCTAAAATGTAATGAATGTTAGTCGGGACCCCAGGCCTTCTCTTTTCTTTTTTCAGTATAGAACTTATTTGGCTGATGACAGTGAAAGGCAAGCAAGATTAGAGATACTGGGTAGGATCAGTTCTTCTGCTTTTACCCCTAGTTTTGTGTGGGCCAGGAATAGAGCACAGTTTTTCTGAAACCAGTCCAGAATATTCTTTTTGTTACCTACCTACTCTCTTACCCCCAATATGAATCTACATTGCGTTACGTACTACGAATGACATCCTTCACAGATGAGATACTCATACTGATGGGTAAAAACCAAAGCCACAGCTAGTTCAAGGCCAGCAGAGCCACAGAGGACCCCATCCTTCAACTGAGCTGCCCTAAATGCCCAACAATTTTCTCTTATAGCCCTATGAGTAGAGTTCAGCTAACATTTCTGCTATGTCTGCTTACCAAAGAGCCAAGCAAGGTTCAGCGATTGCTAGGACTGAAGCCACTCTTGACAGATTGCCCACTCTACCTGCGTTCACTCTCTGGGCCTTTGCTTCAGCTTTCAACAATCTTTACATCACATCAGACACGTGCAATTAAGCTCTATTATTTATTTTTTTTTTTCAGATACAGGATCTTATTCTGTCACTGAGGCTAGAGTGATCATACGTCACTGCAGCTTCCAATTCCCAGGTTAAACAATCTTCCTGCCTCAGCCTAGTAGCTGGGATTATAGGAGTGTCCTACCACACCCACCTAATTTTTAAAAAGACTTTGGTAGAAATGGGGTCTTGCTATATTATTCAGACTGGCCTTGAACTCCTGATCCCAAGAGATCCTCGTTCCTAAGCCTCCCATGAGTGCTGGGATTATGGGCGTGAGACACCATGCCAGGTCCCAAAATCTAATTGTAAAGATATTTCTACTCAAAAAAATTTTATAAATAAAATTTGGCCTACAGAAACATTCATATTTTGAAATAATTTCCTATACTTACCTTATATTTATCAAGTTGTAGTTTAAATTAAACTGTGTGGGAATAAGGATAGGAACCCTGCAAATACAAGGGCAATGGGAGAGGAGAGAGAGCGTCTCGTACCGTTGGGTATCTTCACTGAGAAACAAAAACACAGTCCATACAGATGCCGTGGAATGTTTGGGGCACTGCGTGTCACTGCCATCTTTGAGAAAAAATGGGTGCAAAATGGATCTTTGGGGGAGACCTGTTGGTTAGGCATATCAGACAATTTTGTTTGCAAGTACAAAAAAACTCAAGTCAAATTGCCTTAAAGGGCAAAGAACTTTATTAGCTCCCATAAGCAGAAGCAAAGACACAGGACAGGTTTTCAGTCATCTTAATGCTTGACTTTCTCTCCATTTCCCAGTGACTGGTGCAGCCAGTTCTGCATTTCTGGTCTGCTCCCGTTCTTAAGCCATAGTGACTGGGCTGTAACAGTTCCAGATAGATAATCTGTGAAAATGTTATCCAGGAGAAGACAAATAATAGCTTCCTGAAGCTCAGTCTGAAAAGTAGAGTAGAAGCCCCTAGCATACATCATTGCATAATAAGCAAGAATTTTCGCTTGCCTGGTGACTGACAAGAATGGAGTTATCATTCAGTCCTGCTCTGTTTGGAATGCCTAAGGGGGAATGCACGCTAAATGGGCTACTGGCAAAGTTGACCCACTCTTCTTTCTTTCTGCTGGATTTGCTGAGGGTAATACCATGTTTTACTTTTTTATTTCTGATATCTATCATGGTGGCCGGTTCATAGTAACTTTCATAAATGTCACTGAATAAATAATGAGTATTTGGAAAAGTGGCAAGTCTGATCCATATTTGGCCATTGTTAAAATAAGTTCAAATAATTTCTGGCTTCATAAAATTCTAAAGGAAGGCATTTTTAAAGAGCATCCTAGCTGGAAGTACAGAGGAAGATCCAGTAATAGAATCAGGACTCAAATTACACAGGATTTTATAATGGACCAGATGCTAACCATTGGAATAACATTTCTCAGTAAACAGACATAAGTGCTACATTTTTTAATGAACAATTTGGATCCTGAATCAAACGAGCTTCTGAATTTTCACACGATGGAAGCTTCCAGATTTTCAGCCTGCATTAATAGGTTTAGAACTATTTTGCTTGTAGATGAGGGCATGGATTTGTGGGCTGGTGATTTGCAGGCATTTCTTCCAGATTTTAAGATTATTGGGATTTAGCACTCCAGTGCTCAACAAAAACAGCTGGCACTGGCTTTTAGGAGCTACTCCCTGTAAATGCAAGCTTTCTTCTAATTTACTCGCAATTTGCCCAGGACAATATAAATGTTACAAATTACCAGCATTGGATGACTGTGAGTAGGAGGGGACAGGCTATCAAAGAATGCTTTGCAGGAGCTTTTTGGATCTGAATGTGCCCAACCTTCTGCTGCTACATTTTAGGGTTATAGTTCCTTCCATTGCACTGGTGATATTTTGAAGTTTCCAGCCAAACTCTTTATAATGTCACCACTTCAACAAGTGGGTGTCAATGTAAGCACCAACCTGGGGGTGTCTTTGGGAGGAGCCCTCAGTCTTTCACTGCCCTTAACTTCAGCACTTCCTCATGGTTGCCTCCCCATCCTGATTCAAAAGAAAACAAACAAGCCTGGCCTCCGCCTCAGTCTCTGCACACCTGCAAGCCTGCATGGTAGTGTGATCAGCTGAGCAGTAATTGTGCTGGTTGGGGCCTTCAGGGTCTGACCAGGGGTCCAGATTGGCAGCTGACCGTGTTTTGTTTGGGCTGCCACAGTCCGTCTTTTTTTTTTTTCTTTCTTATTATGTTTGGATTTGAACGGCCTTTGGTGAGACAGGTTCTTTTGTGCATGGCCTCCCTACCCTCTACTTGACTCATGCATTTCCATTACCTGCCTGGCCCCAGCAGTGTTGATCTTGCCACCCCGGATTAAACCATGGAAGAATATACAGAGACATGGAGGCTGAGCTTAAGTTTAGGTTAAGTAGGGAAAATTACAGAATAAAACAGATACTCTTTCCACATCCTGGAATAAACATAGCCGTTGGCGTTTTCAATTATTGCTTCCAGAATTGCCATGAAACCAGTACTTGAATTACTGTCAAAACTTTGATATCACTACACCTGTCCTTACGGACTGTGATTTTGGATTGACTTGGCACTGAAGTTTCCTGGGAATACCCTAAGAATTTAATTCATCTCAATTGTTACTCTTGGAAGTCTGATTGTGGAAAGAAGAACAATGCTTTCTGTACTACATAGAGCACCCTGGAAGAGTGAGAAACATCTTCCTCCTGCCTCTGTCTTTATTCTCCAGCATTACAAGTTGTTGGTTTACTAATTTGCTTTCTGTACTTTCCATATTGGCTTCCCAGGTGTTTTTTCCTGTATTCTTCTGCATATACTCTGAATACTTTTATATTCACATATCTACTCAGCCAATGTTTATTGAGTCACTAGTGTGGACCAATCACTAGCAGATCCCATACTTACTAAGTGGTAGCAAAATTAAGTTTAGGTAAGAACCTCTGAAAAATAAGGTCTGTTGCTGTAAGTCAATGATTTAGGGCACACTTAGGTCATTTGTGAGAATAAAACTTTTTAAGAAATATATTACAAATCCTTACTTGTAGATGAATTTTAGTTATTCTAATTAGAAGGCAAGTGACCTGTTTTATACCAGCTGTTTCTTAGATGTCCATGGAGACTTAAGTATGGTAATTAAGAACATTTTTTTTGTTTGTTTGAAAATGATTATACATTCACAGGAAGTTGTACAGGTAGCCCAGAGAGTTCCTTTGCACAAGTCATTCAATTTTCCCAATGGTTACATCTCACATAGGAACAGTGTAATATCAAAACCAGAGCAATGACATTGGTCCAACGTGTATGCAAAGTTGCATTTTATCAGGTGTGCAGACTCATGTAACCACCACCGCAATCAAGATTCGGAGCTGTTCCAACACCACAAAGATTGTCTTCTGGCTACTTGCCTTTCCCCACACCACCCCTAAAGTCTGGCAAGCACTTCTGTGTTTACCATTTGTATAGACTTACCACTTTGAAATAGCTATATAAATGGAATCATGTAGTATGTGACCTTTTGAGACTGGCTTTTTGCACTCAGCGTAATGCCCTTGAGATCTTTCCAAGTCTGTTTATCAACAGTTCATTCTTTTCATTGACAAGTAGTATTCCGAAGTATGGATGCACCAGTTTGTTGGCCATTTCAAATAAAGTTGCTATGAATAACCACATACAGATTTGAGTGGATGTACATTTTATATTTCTCTGGGGTAAATGCAGTTGCTAGGTTATATGGTAAGGGCCTATTGATTCTTTTGTAAGAAACTGCCGAGATGTTTCTCAGAGCAGTGGTACAATCTTGTCCTCCCAGCATGCTATTTTTTATTTAAGAAATACAGCATTTCCATAAAAAATTATTCCTTAATAATGGCTCTTCAAATGGGAACAGCCAATTTGTGAAAATATTTATAATCATTCTGTCTCATCTCGTTAAGTTTCTTTTGCAAGACATTATAATTGATGGTGAAACTGAGGATCCTACCACTTAGTTTACAATAGACCAGGAAATACTGAGGCTATGTTGGACAGATAGGGGAAGGAGGGAACACGCCGGTCAACAGGCTTCAATTGTTGAGCTCCCTTTATCAATGTGGACACTTTTGTTCCGGCATTTTAGATAAGCAAGTGTCACTTTGTTGTCAAAGGGCTTTCCGCTTCCAAAATGCTGAAACTATTTTTTAGTGTTATCTTCTTGCCTTGGCCACCTTCTCAGGATTTAGATGGCAAGCCCTTTTCAGCTCCAACTTTCTGAAAAAGAACGTGCAAGGGTGTGAGGCCATGGCAGTGAATCTCACAGGCAGTAGTCACATCTGTGGAGTGGTGGAAGGAAAGAGATGTCTGGTTTCAGGGTCAGTTCTAGCACTTTTTAGCTGTTTGACCTGTGTTACTTAACCCCCCTCAGCTTTAGCTTCATTTTCAGTAGAATGAGAACACTGCTGTGTATTTCATAAGATCCACCAGTGTCAAGTGCAATTGTGCATGTAAATCAGTGGACATATAGTATCAACAGACACAGCTACTATTTTTTTTTTTTTTAGGCACAGAGTCTTATTTTGTCGCTCTCGGTAGAGTGCTGTGGTGTCACAGCTCACAGCAACCTCCAGCTCTTCGGCTTAGGCAATTCTCTTGCTTCAGCTTCCAGGTAGCTGCGACTACAGGTGCCCCCCACAACACCTGGCTATTTGTTTTGCTGCAGTTTGGCCGGGGCTGGGTTCGAACCTGTCACCCTCGGTATATGGGGCCAGTGCCCTACTCACTGAGCCACAGGTGCTGCACCACAGCTATGGTTTATTGGGGGCTTCTTACATACCCAGTCAGACAATAAATTTCAAGAACTCATCCTCGGAAAAGTGCTACATACCTCATTGCTGAATATCACTACGGTCTCCTTCAAAGTCCTCGTGTTGGGAAGCTATGCGCTGATGCCAGTGTCTGGTCCACCCTTCAAGACACTTTTTCCAAGGACAAGTTTGCAAACTTAGTTGTCTGACCTCACGCACTGTGCTCAGCACTTAGTAGGCTTAAAAACCAGGACTACGCGCCCTTTCTTCTCTCGAATTCTTCTTTGTTTTCTTATTTAGAAATAATCTCTTCAGAGCGGGAAATATGATGGCTGAGTTTATAACTTCATTCTTTCATTCAACTAATATTAACTGAGCAGCTAGTGTGGGGCAGGCATGGTTCTAGGTTCTGATGGCACAGCCCTGAACGAGGTCTGTGTTCTGATGGAGATTGTATTCAAGCAGGAGACTCATAAGAAGTGAGGAAGCAAATACCATTTCCTTATTTCCAATAGGAGGATAATAATGGTGTTACTGGAGAATGTCAGACCGTGCTAAGAAAAGGAAGAGGAACAAGCCAGTATGAGATGACAGGCTTGGCCAGGACTAGGCTGGGAGATGATGAGTTAGTGATAGTAGAAAAGGTGGCCAAAGGAGCATCCTTTAGGGAGGCGACTTTAGCAAAGGGACAGGACGGAAGAGAGAATAATGCAATAGAAAGATGTAGGAAAAGAGAGTTAGAGGTAGAGGGGATGTGAGGAAAACTTGATGGGTTTCGAGGCGCACAAAGGAGCCAGTTCCTAGTGTTCAGCAAATGAAAGGGTAAGTGGAAGAGAGGGAGATGGAGATTGGACTTGCTAGGACACAGCAAGAAGTTTGGACTTTATTCTAATTGCGACAGGAAGGTTTCGAATGTTGGAATAATGTGATCGGGTTGATGTTTTTATAAGTATTTACTCTGCTGTTTGAAAGACAGATTGAACGGGTTAAGGTGGGAAGAAAGTAAACAAAGGAACAAGTTGGGAGGCTATTGAGGTCAGCCAGATGAGGGGGATTGCGGTTGGGCCAAAGCTGTTAGCAGTTTAGATGGAGAGGAGACAGATTTGGGATAAATTCTGGAGAATTGCTGATAGGATCTATATACAGGGATAGAACCTGGGAGTGAAAGAAAGGGCGGAATCAAGAATGACCAGAATTTTGGCTGAGGATTTGTTGGCAGGAAATCCAGGGCCAAGTTGCTGCTCTGTGTTTATAAGATGCGCTTAGATAGGTCTATGTACGCCATGACCAATGAGAAACAAGGCTGCCCTACAGATTTGGGGGAACTGGAGAAGAGATGTCTGGTCACTGTGTAACTTTTGCATCAGTTCTCCTCCACATGTCTCATTGCCTGCTCTGCTCCTGGTTCCCACTTCTGCTTCCCACACCTGGGGACAGCAGGAGTAGCCTGGCAGGGCGTGGTGGCAGGGGCTCTGGAGGATGAACCCTGCCCTGTAGGTGATGTAAAATCTTTTCCTGTCTACCTATGCTGATCCTGAGCAGGGATTGGGGCTAGAGCAGAGCAGACCCCTACTCATGCCTTCCTGGGCTTAGGGTCTTAGGGTGTGGCCATGGGTGGTTCATGGTACTGAAACCCCTGCCCGCTGCTGTGGGCTGACTCTATGGGAAGCTGGTGTAGATAATTTTGTGTTTCAAGAAGGTTTCTTAATTCTTTGAGCTTCAATTTCCTCATCCATAAGATGGGGGTAGTAATAATTATTGCTTTTCAGAGTTTTTATGAGAATTGACTTCATTTGAGAGGCAATGGAGAGCCAGGCGAGCTTGCCTTGGAGTCTGGAGTTAGGCCTCCTGATTTCTTTCCATTGGAATTTTTGTTTGTGGGACACTGGGGCAGATTTTTTTACCTCTCCCTGCCCATTTCCTTATTCCCAACCAGAGGATAATAATGGTGTTTACTTCATATGTTTGTTGTGAGGATTAGATGAAAAAATTTGTGGAAAAGTGGTTCGAACTATGACTGGCATTTGACTACAGCACTGAAAATAGCTGTTGGCCAGAGACATTTAAATGATGATCTATTCTGAAAAAAATGATGCTATGAAAAGTGCCTTAATAACATTAATAAATTAGTTATTCTTTTTCATTGTTTCACAATGAAACAGATTCTGTTTCTGTTTTCCAGAAATAATTACAATTTGAGCTTGTGAGATCCCAGAGAGACGATTGCATCCTCAGAGGACAGATCACACAACCGAATGAGGGCAGCAGCAAATCCCGTGATGGAGCAGAGTGCAGTTTGATCTGTCTAAACAGGTCGCTGTGGTTTAGCCACTGCTTCAATACCGGGGTGCCATGGGCAGGTGCACCCAGAGAAGCTGGAAATCTGGAAGTTTTAGATAAAATTTCTGGGTTTATTAATGTTGGCACTTTAACCAAAGAATCTAAAAATACCTTGCTAGCTAAAGAAATGTATATTTCGGGGTAGGTGGAACTGACCCATGAAGTTTAGAAATACCGATCTAAATTCCTGAGGATTAGCTTGTGAGATCAGCCAGAAATGCAATCCAGAAAGAGTCAGTGTAAATGAAAAGAGGATTTAAGTACCTGAAGCCACAGGGGTGAGACAGGCTCCAGGAGACGAAGCCTCAGAAGCTGCTCTCAGGCAGGAGAAAGACTGGACTAGGGAGTGAGGAGGATGCTGCAAAGATAAAGCACGTGGCCTCTGGTGACCCGGGGCCTACTTCACAAACCAATCTAGGGCTGGCCTCAATGCCACGGATATCTGCATTTTGAATATACACATTCTTTCTACTTCCCCGGCAATCAGGTCACACAGAGGCAGTATTGTTTAATTACTGCCACTTCCTGGGACCCGAATTGCACCTGCTGTGGCATCATCCTAAGTTAGGCAACTGCTTGCTTTTGTCTTGAGGCCCCTGTGGGCCTTAGCTGATGAGCTTTTCAGCATTTTGGAGGGAGCATAAGCAGGACAACATTGCCAGAATCGGATAATGTAAACCAGTCCACTAACGTGAACTATAGGATGAGTGCCCAGACGATGTGGTGGCTCATTTTCACGTTTAATGACCTGGATTATCACACAGTTATTTGGTTATAGTTTTCATAACTCCACAGTGCCAAATTAAGGCTTTATGATATTTATATAATGGTCTTCTATCTACCAGCGGAGAAAAGCAAAGTACAAAAACTGGGAGGGGGCGGGGATGAATCCTATGGACCTATGACTAATATTCAAAATGAGAATCAAACATTTAGCATAATTTAAATGTTAGAGGCTGGTACCAGTTGATAGGGTCACTTTTGCCCACACCAGGGGCCATTTAGCAATGTTTGGAGACATTTTGATCGTCACAACTGAGGGAAGTATTTGCTGCTGGCAATTAGTGGCAGATGCTATGGATGTTTCAAAGCCTTCTACCACACCCAGGAAAACCCACGCCACACAGAATCAGCAGGCTCAACATGTAAACAGTGACAAGACAGAGTAACCTGTAATAGTTTGAAAAAAAATCCATATAAATTTAGAAATGAAAACAGAAGCATGAATTAGAGGTCACCATGCACATGCTCTGGTTAAAGGCGTGCATAGGTGTGATGGTAGCAAATTGCCGTCCCTTTATGAACTCTTAGCTGGATGAATCACGCCAATTATACCACGTATATGTGAGAAGTTACCCACCTCCTCCTAAAGCAAGAAAACTATTTTCACTATGAAGATGCTTAGAGCTGCACGTGAAGTCCCTCAGATGAATGTGTTTACCTATAGAGCAATGATCCTACAAACAGGTAGAACTTGAAGAGCAAAACCTACAATCCTTCAATCCTTCATCCTTTCAAGTGGACCAACCACTTGTGTCTTCTCTACCAAATGCTCCTAGTAGGTGGTAGAATTTATCTCTTTTAACATCTTTCTCTTTTGACAGATGCTTTAAGTATAAAGGAAGTTTAAAGGCAAATAAATAGAGGCTGGAGAGTTCAAGCAATAGAGTGTGGTATGGACAAGTCTTTGGCAAGTATAATGTTTACTGGGAGGTGACCTTGAACTGAAGATTCAGGCCATTCTTTCCAGAGGATGGGCTCTACCCTGAAGTATGGACTGAGCTATTGAGGACAAAGGGCAATACAAGCCACTGGAAAGTTTGGGATATTGAGTTGAAATACTGAACTTCATAAATTATCTTAAATAAAGGAAGCAAGATTGGATGAAAGATGTCTTTCTTTTTTTGCAAGGGAAGTTTTTGTTGTTTTGAGACAAAATCTCATTCTGTTGCCCCAGACTAGAGTGCGCTGATGTCATAGCTCACACAACCTTAAACTCTTGGATTCAAGCTCAGCCTCTCTAGTAGCTCCAGCTCCTGAGTTCAAGCAGTCCAGTTGCCTTGGCCTTCCAGAGTGCTGAGATTATAGGCATGAGCCACCATGTCCAGCCGAAGTTTTGGGTTTTGAAGCATTTTTAAGAAACAGGCATTTCAATTTCCCTGCAAAGGGGCAGGAATGGAGTCTGGCTTTGGGACTGAAATCTATGCAAGACCTACTAAAGCAAGGTAGCCTTTTTTCCTTACCTATAAACAATCTCATTATTCACCTAAGGAAGTCATACCACCCAAAAAAACAAATAGAAACTAACACCCAAACTGAAATATTTATTGGATTAAAAAAATGTTAATCATTAATCTTAATTAATATGCACATTCTTTTATTTATTTATTTTTAAGTTGGTGATCCTCTTTCATAGTTTTCATTATTAAGCTTTTTTCTCGTTTGACCACAAATAAAAATAGGAGGAATGTGTGTTTACTGAGTATTCACCAGATGTTGTTGTGAACACTTTACACATATAGCTCTTTAAGCCTTCCTTGTCAAGTGTATATTATTATGTATACCACGATCAGCTTCCACACGACAAAACTGAGGCCCAGGAAGGGTCCATAGTTTCTCAAAATGAATTCAGCTAAAGCTGAGGGTCTGAAATGTCATTTTAGGTGATCTGGTCCCAGACTCTGTCACATAAACATTGCCCAATACCTCCTCTCTAGTATGGTCTGAAATCAGGATCTAGAATTTTTCTAAGCCGTTTAAGAGTCACTTTTTGCCAAGTCGAATATTGAGAAAATCAATGCCTTGTTTATCCTAAGAGTTCTTTGAATTCTCCTTATTGTTCTGGAAGGAAAGCAGGACTATTGAGGCCTTCGATGGCACCATTGGTAGAGTAGAGGATGGTAGGGGTTGAGAAGGGGTACAGTAAGTCGTCAATTAACATAGTGGATAGGTTCTTAGAAACTGCAACTTTGAGTGAAGCCATGTATAACGAAAACATTTTTTCCCTCACCATTATAAGCAATGTTATTTGAGGACCTGCTGGACATTGTTCCACTTAAAGTCACTGTTTATAAGAAATTATCAATTGCATTGAGACTTTCTGTACTTAAAAGCTGATTGATTTGGACCCATTTTAGGACAGTTTTCTCAGATCGGCAAGGTAGCAGTGAACAAGAAAAATAGGCTTCTTCCATGTTAGAAGTGGCTTGAATTCTAGCTAAGTCTACTAGCAGAGTGGCATTGGGAGAGTTATGTAATGTCTATGACCCTCAAGTTCCTCGTTTGTAAAGTGGATGCTAACACATCCTTGAGTTGTTGTAAGGACTATAGGATATAATTTAGGCAAAACTTCAGGTGAAGTGCCTAATACAGTGCCTGGCACATAGAAAGTGCTCAGTAGATGTTAATTCTTGCTTTTTACAGGGAGCTTAGTGGTGGAATTATAGAATAAGGGTGAATCAGCAAGTAAATCTCAGATAAACATTTTAAAAATGTGGGATTAAATTTAATTCTGTCTCTGCCAACCTGAAATCAGGTGACCCTTCAAAAATTATTTGACCTTTGGGAAACTTTATGAAGGAAAATTTCATTTATACTTTATTTATTCTGTATTGTATAAGTCTACGATTCTAAAAAATATAGTTATCTTTATAATATACTAGTGGGCACATATTTCATTTGAAATCTTTTTTGTTCCATGTGTAAAAAGAACCACTTCCATGTTACCTCTGTTCTTACAAACACAACCAAGCAAAACAAACAAAACAAAGAAGCTGGAAACCAGAAACCTAATAAGTTAATAGTTTGACATAGAGCAAATAGCATTTCATTTTGGTGCCAAGAAATAAAATCACCCAAGGAAGATGATAATAGGTTTCCATACCTGGATGGATCTTGGAGGGATTATCTAATTTTTCTTGACACCAAGAAAATTTCAGGTGGTTCAACATTTTACCGATGAAGGAATGAAAAAGAAAAAGGTGTAGTGTGAAAATTGAAGACTAGGATAGTGCCTTTTAGCTCCTTTTTGTAGAATCAGATCCTGTTAAGATTGGGAAGGATCGCCCTCTAGAGGTCAAACGAAAGAGCTTATAGGAGCAAAATGGACTAGGTTAGTGATGGTGAAATTCCCCTTCATGATGATAAAACTGCTAAATTGAGATGAGATGAATTTAGTTTTTAACCCACCCTGGGATAGGGTTATGTGTATAATTCAGGTGATTAATCAATCCAGTTTACTTTCCTTCGGAGGCTTTTCTATTTTACTAAATAAAGTACCAAATCTTTAATTTGTCAATCCCTTTCTTAAACAGGATACACATGAACAGTAAGTGTAAGAAACAACAGTTTATTAACAACTAGTGGCCCTTTTCTGTTTATATATGCTGACCCTTGCTATGAGACAGATTTTGTTGACTTTACCACAGTTTGAATAATTTTTCGAGATTGGACAGAGTGTAGTGAAATGTCAGGTCCACTAAATTTTGCTTAAACTCCTCTTATGTTGTGTTTATGAAAGTCCTGGAGTCAATTGATAAACTGGATGTAGTTAAGGGTAGGAAGACAAGGTTGCATGTAACTTGTACAGAGGATAGCAGAAATATTTTTAAAAATACAGTGATATCAGTAATTAGTGAAACATTTGTGAACGCCTAAACTGGCTGAAAAGTAGTATTCAAATTTAAGCAGAATATTTGTATTCAAAATTTACTTCATTGTGAAAATGGCACACACTGAAGATATGTGTATTAGTCCACTTTGCTCACTGACCATCCAGTGCATTTGTTTCAATATTACAAAATTTTCTTTCCTTTTCTTTTCTTTTTTTTTTTTGAGACAGAGCCTCAAGCTGTCACCCTGGGTAGAGTGCTGTGGCATCACACCTCACAGCAACCTCCAATTCCTGGGCTCAAGTGAGTCTCTTGCCTCTGCCTCCCAAGTAGCTGGGACTACAGGTACCGGCCACAACGCCTGACCATTTTTTGGTTGCAGGTGTCATTGTTGTTTGGCGGGCCCTGGGGCTGGATTCGAACCTGCCAGCTCCAGTATACGTGGCTGGCACTTTAGCCTGTTGAGCCACAGGCACCAAGCCACTTTTTCAAGTGAGCGTCAAGATGTGAACCAGAAGGATGGTTCAGCTGAGCTTTCCCAGAACCACTGGGGAAAAAGAGAGAATCCAATTATAACCGGTGTGAGGACCTTACCCAGAGTCATAGCTCAGGGAACATGGCAAGGAGGTGGTGAGCTGGGTATAGAGTATGATATGGAGTGGTGGAAATCTGATGAATTAGGCAAGTGATTGTGACTTGCTGAGATTGGCTGGGATGGGAGGAAGCCTTTCTGGAGTTTTCTGTTGTTGGGGGAGGCTGCACATTGAGTGGAGAGGTTAGAAGAGTGGGCGGAACCAAACAGTATACAGCAACCAGATTTGAATGTTGATTAGAGTCTATTACCATAGGTTTCATGGCTGGCAAGCCAGCTATACTGAGAAGGTCTTGGTAGCTGAGGGCTGCCATTGTGGGGAGGTCTTAGAAGGGGCCTAAAGCACAGCCATCTTAATTCCACTTGCTGGGATCAGAACTCCACTCTTGGGACAGGCACCACTCTTGGACTCCCACACCTCATGGGAAATGGAGTCGGAGGGCACTGTGAGAACTGCCCCTGAAGGAGTCTTGTGAACTTTAAGATCCCAACCTGGTGGGGTGTCAATGCTGAGGAAACAATCAGGCAATCACTGAAGGCAAGTTTGGAATAAGGACCATAGAGGTTGCTGGCTGTGCTCTTTGTCTCCTAAAGAAACCACAGCACCAGCTGGTGTCCTGGCAGCACACTGCAACATAGTGTCATCAACAGCAAGGACTTC
The DNA here is from genome assembly GCA_963573935.1 of Arctocebus calabarensis. Lineage (NCBI taxonomy): Eukaryota > Metazoa > Chordata > Mammalia > Primates > Lorisidae > Arctocebus > Arctocebus calabarensis. The sequence continues at coordinate 5,305 of CAUYON010106073.1, read as the reverse complement.
TGTTTGAAGCAAAGGAGGCAGTGAAAAGGAAAAAAGGAGGAGAAGGAGGTGAACAAGAAGAAAGAACACATGAGGAGGAACCAACAGAAAAATTCTGGCAACATGAAAAGCCAAAACAGAGGAATTCCCCCAAGGGACCATGAGGCAACTACTGAAGAAGACTCCACCTATAAAAAAATTAAAGGACTTGACAGAAAGGGAGTTTAAAATATGGATGAGGAATGGATGAGGAAATGGAAAGACAGGACCAAAAGTCAGAGAAGAGATATGTAGACTATAGAAAGAATATGACGGAGCTTAAGGAAATGAAGGAGACAATCAGGGAATGCAGTAGAAAGTGTCAAAAATATGTTATCCCACAGAGAACTTCAGAGCTAGAGGATAAATTTTTTGAGATAACCCACGTAGTTAAAGAGTCAGAAAAGAAGAGAGAGAAAGCAGAACAGGCACTTAGAGAACTATGAGACTCCACGAACCATTCAAACATACGAATAATGAGGACTCCTGAAGGAGAAAAAGATTGCTCCAAAGGAATGGAATCCCTACTGCATACTATCATAAATGAAAACCTCCCAAGTGTTATTAAAGACCCCAACACAGTCCTTTCAGATGGATATCAACCCCCCAGTTATCTCAACTCAAACAGAGCCTCTCCAAGACACATTGTAATGAACCTGCCCAAAGTCAAGATGAAAGAAAAAATTCTGCAAGCTGTCAGGAATAAACACCAACTAACCTACAGAGGCAGCCATTAGGATGACAGCAGACTCTTAACTGAAACCTTCCAACCCAGAAGAATATGGTCATATACCTTCAAAATTCTTAAACAAAACAATTTTCAGCCCAGAATTCTGTATCCTGCTAAACTAAGCTTCAAAAACTAATGCAGAAATCAAATCTTTTGTGAATATACAAGCACTGAGGAAATTCGCTAAAACAAGACCAGCTCTACAGAAAATACTTACACCTATTCTTAACACTGACCACCATAATGGACCACCACCAAAGTAAACATCCAGAGGCTAAAGGTCAAAACTTAGCTTCCACAATGGTGCAAAGGATAAAACTACACAATGAAACTTTCACAAAATAAGATGAGTAGAGCTCCACGGCACTTATCAATTCTATCAATAAATGTGAATGGACTGAACTTACCACTGAAGAGGCACAGCAGGCTGATTTGGTAAAAAACACAAGCCATCCATAAGCTGTCTCCAAGAGACTCATCTATCCTTGAAAAACAAATCAAGACTCAGGGATAAGGGATACAGAACAGTATTTCAAGCAAATTGAAATTAGAAGAAAGAAGGGGTTGCAATCTTATTTTCAGATATAAGTAAATTTAAAGCAACTAAAGTTAAGAAAGACAAAGATGGACACTTTATAATGGTTAAAGGAATAATACAACAAGAAGACATTTCAATTTTAAATATTTATGCACCCAACTTAAATGCTGCCAGATTTGTGAAACAGACCTTGATGGATCTGAGCAATATGATATCCCATAACACCATAATAGTCTGGGACTTTAACACCCCACTGACAGAACTGGACAGAGCCTCTAAACAGAAACTAAACAAAGATGCAGAGAATTTAAATGTGATCCTAAGACAAATGAGATTTATAGATATATAGAGAACACACCATCCCAAAGCTAAGGAATATACATTTTTCTCATCAGCCCATGGTACATACTCCAAAATTAACCACACCCTAGGATACAAATTAAACCTCAGCAAAATTAAAAGACTAGAAATTATACCTTGTATCTTCTCAGACCTCAAGGCAATAAAGGTGGAACTCAATTCCAAAAAGAGTTCATCCCCACACAAAGACTTGGAAATTAAATAACCTTATGCTGAATGATGGTTGGATTCAGGAAGAGAGAAAAGAGGAAATCAGCAAATCCCTCAAACATAACAACAATAAAGACACAAGTTACCAAAGTGGTATACAGCAAAAGCAGTCTTAAGAGGGAAATTTATCACATTAGATGCCTACATTTGAAAAATAGAAGAGAGTGCATCAACAAACTCATGAACCATCTTATGGAATTGGAAAAAGAAGAACAATCTAATCCCAAACCTTGCAGAAGAAAAGAAATAACCAAAATTAAATCAGTAATTAATGAAATTGAACACAAAAGAATCATTCAGAAAATTAACAAACCTAAAAGTAGTTTTTTTAAAAAAAAAATAAAATTGATAAACCTTTGGCCAGATTACCTAGAAACAGAAAAGCAAAATCTCTAATTACCTCAATCAGAAATGATAAAGGGGAAATAACAACAGATGTCATAGAGATACAAGAGATCATCACTGAGTACTATAAGAAACTTTATGCCCAGAAATTTGACAATGTCAAGGAAATGGATCAATATTTGGAATCACACCTTCTCCCTAGACTTAATCAAGAAGAAATAGATCTCTTGAACAGACCAATTTCAAGAACTGAGATCAAAGAAACGATTAAAAAAAAAAAATCTACTAACAAGAAAGTCCTGGTCCAGATGGCATCACACCAGAATTCTATCAAACCTTCATAGAAGAACTTATATTCATACCGCAGAAATTATTTCAAAAAATTGACAAAGAAGGAATTTTCTCCTAACATGTTCTACAAAGCAAACATCACCTAAATAACAAAACCAGGAAAAGACCCAACTAAAAAGGGTAATTTCAGACCAATCTCAGTAATAAATATAAATACAAAAATTCTCTAAAATGCTAGCCAATAGATTAAAAAAATCATTCATCATGATCAAGTAGGTTTCATTCCAGGGATATAAGGCTGGTTTAACATACACAAGTCCATAAACGTAATATACCATATCAAAACAAGCAAAAACAAAGCCCATATGATCCTCTCAACAGATGCAGAAAAAACATTTGATAAAATTAAGCATCCTTTTCTAATTATAGCACTTAAGAATTTAGGCCTAGGTGGCACTTTTTTTTTTTTTTTTTTTGAGACAGAACCTCAAGGTGTCATTCTGGATAGAGTGCCGTGGCATCACAGCTCACAAGCAACCTCCAATTCCTGGGCTAACCGAGTCTCTTACCTCCGCCTCCCAAGTAGCTGGGACTACATGCGCCTGCCACAACTTTGGTTGCAGCTGTCATTGTTGTTTGGCGGGCTGGGCTGGATTCGAACCCTCCAGTTCAGGTGTATGTGGCTAGTGCCTTAGCCCGCTGAGCCACAGGCGCTGAGCCAGGTGGCACATTTTTTAATCTGATTGGAACTATCTATGACAAACCCACAGCTAATATTATACTGAATGGAATAAAACTAAAAGTTTTTCCACTTAGAACAGGAACTAGACAAGTTTGTCCTCTATACCACTACTATTCAATATAGGGCTGGACATTCTAGCCAATACAATCAGGCAAGAGAAGAAAATAAAGGGCATCCAAGTGAGTGCAGAAGATGTCAAACTCTTGCTCTTTGCAGATGATATGATCTTATACTTAGAGAACCCTAAAGACTCAACCACAAGGATCCTGGAAGTGATCAAAAAATACAGCAATGTCTCGAATCAATGTCCACAAATCTGTAGCCTCTTGCTAATAACAGCCAAGATGAGAAGCTAATTAAGGACACAATTCCCTTTACAGTAGCTTAAAAAAATACCTAGGAATATACATAACAAAAGAGGTGAGGCACCTCTACAAAGAAAATTATGAAACTCTGAGAAAAGAAGTATCAAAAGATATTAACAAATGGAAGAATACACCATGCTCATGACTGGGAAGAATCAACATTGTGAAAATGTCTATACTACCCAAAACAATCTACAGATTCAGTGCAATCCCCATTAAAATACCATCATCATACTTTCAAGATTTCGAAAAAATAATTCTTTATTTGTATGGAATCAGAAGAAACCCCATATAGCTAAGGGAATTCTTAGTAACAAAAACAAAGCTGAACGTATCACCCTACAAGACTTTTGGCTATAGTCTTAAGAATATAGTGATCAAAACAGCATGATATTGGCACAAAAATAGAGACATTGATATTTGGAACCGAATAGAAAACCAGGAGATGAAACTAACCTCTTACAGCCACCTGATGTTTGATAAACCAAACAGGAACATACACTGGGGAAAAGAATCCCCATTCAATAAATGGTATTGGGAGAACTGGGTAACCATATGTAAAAGACTGAAACTGAACCCACACCTCTCACCACTTATGAAAATTGATTTGAGATGGATAAAATATTTAAATCTAAGGCATGAAACAATAAAAATCCTCAAAGGAAGTGTGAGGAAAACACTTGAAGATATCAGCCTGGGGAAAGATTTTATGAATAAGACTTCCGTGGCAATCGCAACAACAAAAATAAACAAATGGGACTTAATTAACCTGAAAAGCTTCTGTACAGCTAAGGAAACAACAACCAAAGCAAACAGACAATCTTCAGAATGAGAAAAGATATTTGCATATTATGAATCAGACAAAACTTAATAACTAGTATCTATAGAGAATTCAAATTAATCAACAAAAAGAGACCCAACAATCCCATATATTACTGGGCAAAAGTCATGAATAGAACCTTCTCTAAAGAAGACAAACGAACAGCTAACAAACATATGAAAAAAATGCTCATCATCCCTAATCATCAGAGAAATGCAAATCAAAACTACCCTGAGATATCACCTAGCCCCAGTGAGAAAGGTCCACATCACAATGTCTCAAAGCTGCCCATACTGGTGCGGATGTGGAGAGAAGGGAACACTTTTACATTGCTGGTGGGACTGCAAACTGATACAACATTTTTTGGAAGGAAATGTGGAGAATCCTCAAAGAACCCAAATTACATCTCTCATTTGATCCTGCAATCCCATTACTGGGCATCTACCCAGAAGAAAAAAAAAATCTTTAATAATAAGGACATTTGCACTAGACTGTTTATCACAGCTCAATTTACAATCACCAAAACGTGGAAACAACCTAAATGCCCACCAACCCAGGAATGTATTAACAAGCTGTGACATATGTACCATGGAATAACAAGCTGTGGTATATGTACCATGGAATTCTATTCAGCCACTAAAAAAGACAGAGACTTTACATTTTTTGTATTAACCTGGATGGAGGTGGAACACATCCTTCTTAGTAAAGTATCACAAGAATGGAGAAGCAAGAATCCAATGTATTCAATTCTAATATGAAGGCAGTAGATGAGCTAATGCAAGGTGGGGGGTAGGGGAATGAGGAACTGGGGGAAGGGGTACTGGGGATCATGTTGTATGGCTCACCTCTTGGAGGTGGGATACAATTACAAGAGGGACTTTATCGA
>CAUYON010106072.1:0-16427 GCA_963573935.1 Arctocebus calabarensis | reverse complement strand
GCACTGCAGCTGCCGTGGCCACAAACAGGTGCCAGATGGCGTGAGCAAACGGAATGATGCCATCACTCTTGAAGAACACAACTCCCAGGCAATAAATTAAGCCTCCACAGGCAAGTTCGTGAAGTCCGTCGGTGTTATTCTATCAACAGAGAAAAGAAGTAGAAAGGGTTTGATGTTACTCCGATGTGACAAGCTACAGAGATAATGTAATTCCCCCTAAGGCTCTTGATTTTCTAGACAATGAAGAAGCTGTGTGAACAGAATCCTCATCTGTAAACATGAACCAAATATAAAAAAAAAAGCCTCTCACACGTTGACCTGAATTACCCTTTGGATCGACAGTTTTGATTTGACCGAGCAGTCACATTCTAAGTTCCACAGAAAAAAACACATTCTGCTCATTTATAGCACCTTCAAGCAGACTGTAATCATAGCAAAACCACGGAAGTTTATTTTAATATACTACAATCCTCAGTTCTCATCTTTTGTCTTTTTTTTTTTTTTTTTTTGAGACAGAGCCTCAAGCTGTCATCCTGAGTAGAGTGCTGTGGCATCACAGCTCACAGCAACCTCTAATTCTCAAGCAAATCTCCTGCCTCTGCCTCCCAAGTAGCTGGGACTAGAGGCGTCTGCCACAATGCCCGGCCATTTTTTTTTGGTTGCAGCCACCATTGTTATTTGGCAGGTCCAGGCTGGATTTGAACCCGTGAGCTGAGGTGTACGTGGCTGGCGCCTTAGCCCGTTGAGCCACAGGCGCCGAGCCCATCTTTTGTCTTTAAAAGCTTTCTATTACGGCAGACCCAAGCTACTCCATTTATAATTTACATCTCAGCCACGGTTTCCACTTCCTTTTGCCCTTCTCAAACTGTTCTACACTGATAGCTTTTTTTTTAAAATTTCTCTGCTTGTGTGAACTTATAGCTTCCTTAAGGCTGACACAGGGAAATCACAGCTAGAAGTGATCCCTGAGATCACAGGTCACATAGTCCAGAGGTACAAGTTATTTCCTAATCTTCTAGATGTCTCAAGGCCTTTTTGTCTTTAAGCCTGGGCATTTCTTAGCGGGAAGTTAATGACCTTATGTGTTTTAGGACAAAAGGGAGAATTTCTTAGGCTGTTTTTGAAGACCTAGGCCCATCTATGAGATTAAATTGGTTTGTGTGAATGAGGGGAGAGAACAGAGGCAGTGCTGATCCTGATGCAGAAGGTCCCCTGAATTCCCAGGGACTAGGAATAGAGAGGAGACGGGTCCCCAGAGAGAGAGGAAACTAAACCAGCTCATGGAGGGTCCTGCAGGGGATATATGTGCAATGTCCCAGAGTTCTGGGCACTAAGGGCAGCAGCCTTGTGAGCCTTAGAGCTCTCCGTGGCCAAGCCCAGCAAAGGCAAAGAGAAGCTATAATTCAGTCACCTACTTTGAATGGGCCCCATAGGCCTAGACCAGCAGTTCTCAACCTGTGGGTTGCAACCCACAGGAACTATATTAAAGGCTCATGGAATTAGAAAGGTTGAGAACCACTGGCCTAGACTAAAGCAAGGGTCACAACAGACATTCATGAGCTAAGGGCCAGGAGTGAGCATTGATCTTATTTTCGAAGTTCATGTAAGCCCCCATGGCTTTTGTAGATGGGGAAGGAGCCAATCCAATGTACTGATAGCAAATTTCTCCCTAACCTTAGTTAAGAAGAGTCTGCAGCCAGATTTATTTTTATTTAAAAAGAAAAACAAAAAAAAATGCCTCCCACATTTATAACTTCCTCAAGGTTACAAAGCAATTAATACTCACTACACAAAAGTCCCTGTCGGAATTATGAGCACTTTCCAAGAAAGGGTTAAGGCTATCAGATTCTCAAAGATCACAGGACTCCCAAACCATCTAATCCAATCTCTTTATTTTTAAGGGCAAGAAACTAAGGCAGAGAAGTGAAGTGGCCTTAACAAAGTCACATAGCTGCTTAGCATCGCAAAAGATAACATTGTTTTTTCCTTTCTGCCAAAACAAGCAAGAGGCCAAACTAAGTACACGGTTGGTTTTGACATGCATTCTGTCCATAGGCAGTTCCTCAAGACACATTTCCCTTACCAACTTCCAAAGAAGTACAATTAGTTAACTCTAAAACAAATAAACAAACATTGTTTTTTTATAATCACTACCGTTACTGTTCCTATGTGCCAAGTGCTGTCAGGCACCGTTTGAAACACTTCCATGTATTTACTTATTGTTTTTTTTCTGAGACAGAGTCTCACTATGTCACCCTTGGGTAGAGTACCAAGGTGCCACAGCTCACAGCAACCTCTAACTCTTGGGCTTAAGCAACTCTCTTGCCTCAGCCTCCCAAGTAGCTGGGCCTACAGGCGCCCAGCACAACGCCCCGCTATTTTTCTGTTGCAGTTGTCATTGTTGTTTAGTTGGCCTGGGACAGGTTCGAACCCGCCAGCCTGGGTATATGTGGCTGGCACCATAACCACGGTGTGATGGGCATCAAGCCTCATTTAGATTTCGGAACAAAAATAAGTTAGGTACTATTCTCCCCATTTTACAGATGAGAAAACTTTTTTAGTCTAGTCTGAAAATTTCTGACTGTCATTATTCTTGGTTGCCTTTTTCCTCTTTTCCTGCCTTCTTTTATACCAAACTGAATAGCTGTGGCATTTCATTTTCTTTTCTCTTGACTACTTAGCAAACACTTTACTCTGGGATACTTTCACTTCTCCACCCCCATCTTTTGTTATCATAAACTTTGCTTCTATGTGTTATAACCCCTACATTATCTTCTGAGGAAATTAAGAAATGAAAGTCTTTTGTGTCCATTCACAAATTCATCATTTCCAGACTCCATTTATTTCTGACATTAGTGTTCCCAGGCTGAGCTAGTCTCAGCTGGAAGTGGATAGGTCTTTTCTTTACCTTTCGTCATGTTCAAAGATGATCTTACATTGTATTCCTGCTTCCACCTCTGACGAGATGTCAGTGGTCATTCCTTCTTCCTCTGTTCTTTTTCTCTCTCTCTGGCTGATTTTAAGACTTTTTTTTCCCCCTTTGTTTTTCAGTTTTCTTTTTGTTTACCCTGTTCAGACTTCATTTTGCTTTGTGGATCTGTGGGTTGATACTTTTGATCAAATTTAGAAACAATTTAACTATTATTCCTTAAAAAAAAAAACCTGCACGAAAGAATGAGGGAGGGGTGGGGAAAGGAAGAGCAGAGAGAGGGAAGGAGCCAGGGGGGTGGGGGCTTGGTGTGTGCCACACCTTTAGGGGGCAAAACATGATTGTAAGAGGGACTTTACCTAACAAATGCAATCAGTGTAACCTGGTTTCTTGTACCCTCAATGAATCCCCAACAATAAAAAACAAACCAAACAAAAAAACCCTGCACTTGGCATGGCTCTAAACATTAAATAAAAGAAGGAAAAAAAATACGGCACTAACCTCTCTTTCATTTTGTTCATATTTTATTAACTCCTTTTTCCCCTTGTGCTTCCATTTGTGTAGTTTCTACTGACCTGGCCTCAAGTTCACTGACCTTTTCATCTGTGCTATCCAATTTGTTGTTAAATCTCTCCAACAAATTCTTTTCTCTAGACATCAGAGTTGTCACTGTCCATACATCCAAAACAATCTAAAACTTCAGTGCAACCCCCATCAAAATACCAAAGGTATTCTTCACAGAAATAGAGAGAATAGTCCTAAAATTCGTATGGAACCGAAAAGACCCAGAAAAGCTAAACTATCCTGAGCAAAAAGAATAAAACTAAAGGAATCTCACTACCTGACTTCAAACCATACTACAGAGCTGTAGCCAAAAATAGTATGGTACTGGCAATAAAACAGACACACAGACCAATGGAACAGAATACGGAACCCAGAAATAAATCCATAAATCTATTGTGAAGTTATCTTCTGCAAAGGTGCCAAGAACATACAGTGGGGAAAAGATAGTCTGTTCAACAAGTGGTGCTGGGGAAACTGGATATCCATACGCAGAAGAACGAAACTAGAGCCTTATCTTTTTGCCTTATATAAAAATCAAATCAAAATGGATTAAAGACTTAAGTCTAAGACTTGAAACTGTGAAACTACTAAAAGTTTACACTGGGAGAATGCTTCAGGACACTGGGCTGGGTAAGCACTTCTTGAGTAATATCCCCACAGCACAAGCAACCAAAGCAAAATTGGATACGTAGGATCACATGAAGCTAAAAAGCTTCTCAACAGCGAGGGAAACAATCAACAAAGTAAAGAGACTACCCACAGAATGAGAGAAAATATTTGCAAACTACTCATCTGACAAGGGATTAGTAACTAGATACATAAGGAGCTCCAAAAACTCAATAGGAAAAATAAAGTTATCCAATTAAAAAATGGGCAAAGGCTCTTCTGAATAGACATTACTGAAAAGACATATAAATCACCAAATATATTTTTAAAAAGCTCAACATCATTAGTCATCAGAAAAATGCAAATCAAAACTACAGCCAGATATCATCTCATGCCTTACCCTAGTTAAAATGGATTTTGTCAAAAAGGCAATAACGAAGGCTGGTAGGAGGATGTTGAGAAAGGGAAGCCCTTGTACATTGTTGGTGGAGATGTAAATTAGTGCGACCACTATGGAGAACTGTATGGAAGTTCCTCAAAAATCTAAAACTAGAACCATAGTAAGACCCAGCAATCCCACTGCTGGGTAAATATCCCAAGGATGGAAATCCAGGACGTCGAAAGCTCTCTGCACTCCCATGTTGACTGCAGCCCTGTCCACTATAGCCAAGACTTGGATCCCACCTAAGTGTCTAGCAAAAGACACTTAGGTGGGAACAAAGAAACTATGGGACATAAACAAAATGGGGCATTCTATAGCCACAAAAGAGAATGAAATCCTGCCATTTGCAACAACATGGATAGAATTGAAGAACATGACTTTAAGTGAACTAAGCCACATGCAGAAAGACAAACTTTGCATGTCTTCACTCACATGTGGGAGCTAAATACTAAACAACTGGTCTCATGGAGATGGAGAGTAGAATGATAGTTATCAGAGGCTGAGATGGGCAGGAGAGGCAGGATAAAGTGGGGATGGTTAATGGGTGCAAAAATGTAGCAGGGTACAGTGAACAATATTTGACAGTACAATAAAGGGGCTATAATCAACAATAAGTTAGGGTATCCTTTAAAATAACTAAAAGAGTGAAACTAGAATGTTCTCAACTCAAAAAAATGACACATGTCTGAGGTGATGGATATCCCATTCACCCTGATTTGATTGATTCACACTGTATGCCTGTTTCAAAACATCACACGTAACCTACACGTGTACCCATGATAACTGGAAAAAAGACAGCATCAGTTTTCATCTAGAATTTCCATTTGGATTCTTTTTTATAGACTTCACTTATAGGGACTACACAGATGACACTTCTCATCTGTTTATTCATTCTTTTTAAAAATATTTTAATGCAAATTTCAAAAACTCTATCATCTTTGACCTGTTTCCATGGGTGCGTTTTTCCTTAGTGTGTGCCATTTTCTTACTTCTTGCCTATTTGGTAATATATACTTAGATGGTGGATGCCAAGTTGTTAGAGCATAGGTTTTGCTGTCTTTCTTTAAAGACTTCCGAGTTTTGTTCTGGTAGGCGGTTCATCCCCTGGAGAATCAATCTTACCCACCACGGCTGTGTTCTGATTTGTTACAGCCGTTCTAGCACAGCCCTCGCTCTCATGCTAAGAGTATCTCTCCTCCTAAGGTGCGACCTGGGCAGGGTCAACTGGACACCTGTCAGCACTGTCGCTCCACTCTGGCTGGTTGGAACTCTGTTTCCCAGCCTTGGCACTGTCTGGAATCTCTACTGATATCGCAACCTTAAAATAGTTATACTTGGCCAGGGTTTGCCCAGTTTTTCCCTGTACAAATTCAGCTTCATATCTGGGCAATCGCTAAAGGAAAGGCCTTTGTAGATTTCTGAAGCCTCTTCTCTGAGCAGCTCTTCTCTCCAGTGACCTGCCCCACAAACTGCAGCTGTCTCAGTGGCCTGAAATGCCAATTCTGTTTCCTCCATCTAGACTGCTGCCCTCTGGGCTTTACTTCCTTCTGTTGTTGTTTGGAAATTGTCTCTAGGGAAACAACTGGGATGAATTCAAAGCTAGTTTTTTGGTTTCTCTTCCCTCAAGGACCACTTCTGTGCTGTCTGGGTTCTATGCCAAAATCAGTTGCTTCTATTTTGTTTCCAGTTTTCCAGTTCTTTATGGCAGAAAAATAAGTCTGATACCCTGATTCTGGCCAGGAGCAAAGCTTTGTGTCTGCATTCACATCATCACTTTGTTTGTTCAGGTGGCTTGTGATGTCCTTTCTGATCTGGGCTCTGTCTAGCTGTCCAGCTTTATCTCACCTCCATCACGAATACATGCCTTGTAAGCAGGTGCACACACTCTATGTTCCAAACAATGGACTCTTCGATTCTTTGAAGAAGAAGCTCGTGCTTCCCCACTCTCTGGCTTCCTTCACGCTGTGTTCTCTAGGTAGGACACGTGTCTCACCCCTACCCGCTCCCTGCTCCTCCCTGTCTTTCTGAATCACTTAAACATCACTTCCTCTGGCACTCGGTCACCTGCCCCAGGGCAGCAGGAACCTTTCCCATTCCAAGACATTATAACATTTCATTCTGCCTTCTTATTTAATATGACTTGTATTGGCCTGCTGGATGCTCAGTTCTGTGAGGGCAGCATAGGGACTGCCCTGCTTCATTATCATAAACATCAGGCTCCTGCTATTATACCACTTATGGAAATGCCAGTTAAAGATTTAGGCTAGTGAAAAACTGGATAAACCCGCTCTTAGGATACCCAGAGGAAATTCACTTGAAAGCAACTCTACTAATTAATAACCTATCTATATAGACCTTGCTTATCTGGCTTTGGGTGTCCTGAAATGCCCTTAACTACATGACCTTCAGAGCTGGTTTTCTCACTTCAGTCATTTGCCTTCTTCTTCTCACCATTCCCTGTTGCCTTTACCAAGTAGACTGTATATATTTTTGATGCTAGATTATTATTATTATTATTTAAACTTTCACCTATTTATTATTTTAGGGACAGGTTCATTCTGTCACCTATTTGGAGTGCAATAGGATGATTGTAGTTATCAGGGTAGCATCAGCTTCCAGAGCGCAAGTGATGTTCCCACTTCAACCTTCTAGTAGCTGGAATTTGCTAGATTATTATTAAAGATTCGAACCCCACATCTCAAAGAAACATATTTTATTACATTCTCATAAGGCATACATGAAAAAACAGAACCAGCTTTGTAACTCCTAAACCTTTTACAGGTGTTCTTGTGACCAGGGAAAAAGCTATGTGTCATAGAATTATGTTTTTATAATGTACCTATCAGCTAAGAAGTAAAATCACAGATACGGCTCTTCTGATCACTGCAGGCTAAGAAGAGTTCAAACTAAATACACGGAGGCCTCTTTAATGAATACAGCGGCTAGGCTCAAAATAGGGGGAGCACGAGACACTTGACTATATGAACTAAAGGCAGTTCACCAGCACATGGGACTATGAGGTTGTAATATGCTTTTGTTTCAAAGTGACTGAGACCCATAGATTTCTCAACAGTAGTTAAATTTGAAAGGGAATTCAAAATATATACATGCAATTGTTTACCATAAATGCTACATCTTTAACCTCAATTGATATTTTCAAGCAAAGTTAAAACAAAAGTACTTTCCCTAAAAAGAGAAATAACATGACTTAAAAGTAAGTGAAAGGAAAAGAGTGAAGGGATGTGAAAAATATCCAGCGGAATGAAGCAAATGACCTTTTAAGGTCTTTCTAATTGTTGAGTTTAAAAAAGGTGGCAATTTATATTTTCTTTTTTATGCAGTGGTTTTTGTTTGTTTGTTTGTTTGTTTTTGTGCAGCTTTTGGCCGGGGCTGGGTTTGAACCTGCCACCTCTGGCATATGGGTCTGGCACCCTACTCCTTTGAGCCACAGGCACCGCCCTTATATTTTCTTCATTATAAGAAACGTACCCTCCTCCATAGATTCAGGGTTAAGAAACTAAGTAATTCAATCATAAATACCTATCGTCATATAATCACATACCTACCTGGGAGAAAGGGTAGGTATGAAAAGCAGAAAAGTCATCCAAGAGAAACAAATGAATACAAAAGAGCTTCGTAAAGAGAGAAACACATATGGCTTTCCAGACTCTATGAAACACCTCATACAAGATGCGTACACACTTCGTTATTTACATGTTTTATTTTCCTTTTAAGTCTCTAGTTAATAGACGTGTCATAACTTTAGAAAGAAGAGCCACGTATCATGGCACACCTGTGAGTCCCAATAATTTAAAAGAAAACAGCTCAAATCATGAAGCTGCATCTTACCATCGATGTTACCACCAAGGCTGGAGAAAATCCCATTGTGAGATAGAAAAAGAGTTCAACCACTTTATACCTGTAGGAACAGAAATGTAGTTAATTTAATTTATATATCTCTCTAACCCTTAACACAATTTACATACCAGCTTTTCTTTCACTTTTGGAAAAAGAAATATAAACACTTAACTATTCAAATAAAATTTATTTCCCAGTAGCAGACCACTAAGCCTGTAACTGAAACACAATAGCTGAGTAACAATGACCTAGCATTTATGTTAGAGTTGAAAAGTTATCAGATCCCATATGCTATCTAGAAAATGTTTTCTGCCAAAGGTATTCATAGTTATTATCAAATCCAATTCACTTTGCATTTTTCTTTTTTTTTTTTTTGAGACAGAGTCTCAAACTGTCACCCTCTATAGAGTGCTGTAGCATCACAGCTCACAGCAACCTCTAACTCCTGGGCTCAAGCGAGTCTCCTGCCTCCACCTCCCAAGTAGCCGGGACTACTGGCACCAGCCACAACGCCCGGCCATTTTTTGGTTGCAGCCGTCATTGTTGTTTGGTGGGCCCGGGCTGGATTCGAACCCGCTAGCTCAGGTGTACGTGGCTGGCACCTTAGCCCGTTGAGCCACAGGCGCTAAGCCCACCTTGCATTTCTCCTCACTCCAATCCTTACCATTCCAATCCAGAGCTATAAAAAAAATTCTGAAGATGCACTGGGAATACAGCTTGGGGCTGAGTTCATCAGTGACAAAGGAGTAGCAGCCCAAAGGAAAGGGCATGCGTTTTTGTCTCTTTATTTTGCATCTGCATAAACTGTAATTTCCAAGGCTCATCACAGCAGGCTACAGAATATCTGAAGCCCCTAAGAAACACACGGTATTGAAATTCAACTTTATTTTTATTTCTGCCCACTCAAATTAGACTATGAGCTTCTCAAAGGCAGGGACCAAGTTTTATGTACGTTTGGATCCGCAGGGCCTAGAACAGTACCTGACATGACTGGGGGGGACTCTCTACTGTCTGCCAAACTTAATGGCCAAGAGTGACTCACACTTCATTCTTCTAGTTTTATATTCAAAGTCTCCTGCAAAATGATCACATGGGGAAGAATGGGTTGTGGGTTTTGTTTACATCAGAAGGCTACTATAGGAGAAAAGATACCTGCCTTACTTTACTTCCTATTTTATCCAATGGTACAAATTAGGGGTTGAGCCCAAGAAGCAAACTATTCCCTTGGATTTATATATACTGCATTACACCACTCAGCATCGCTAATTATGGCCACAAAGGTGAATTTCAAAGTGAAATTCAAAGTCAGAGAGAAGTCAGTAAAAACGGCCATTTTCTTCTGAAAGGGGAAAACAATTTAATACTTTCTGATAAACAAATTTTGTTCAATTCTAAGAGCCATTCTGCTAACCACAATAGATAATGAATCTAATGAATTGTAAATTAATAAATCCAATGACAGTGATTTCATGGTGTGTTTTTCAAATGGGGCGTATGGGGTAATGAGCAATGGGGTAGGAACTGGGACACTTGGGTCCCGGCCTCCAGATGAGTCACTAATTGGGTACCCGTCCTACGTGTTCCCGCTTTTTAATCATGAAGCTAGAATAGATGACATCAAAGATCTCTTCTGGAACAAAGGTACCAAATTATAAAAGACTTCTCCCTTTTTATATTGCTCAATACTTAAGACTTGAACTATAATGGGCTAAATAAATAATAATGGGCTAAATTATAATGGGCTAAAAAAATTGCCTCAGGGCTAGAATATTAAGAGTTCAGATGTCCTTCTGAACATCCCTTTTCTCAAGGAATCCAATTTGCAATCTCCACTAGGTTCCTGTTTAGGTAAGTATTGTGTTGGATACTTAGTACCCATTATTTTCGATCTGTATTTCATAGGAGCTTTGAAAAGTGGCCATTTTTCTCATGTGAAAACAGTGAATCATGGAGGATAAGGCCAGTTTGCCTCAGAAGAAATAAGGTCCCCCAAACGACTGGCCACACCATCTCTCAGCTACATCATACCACAGATGGGCCATTCCTGTCTTTTCACAGCAATCTGTCCACCAACAAGAATACCAAATGGTTTTAAAGATTTCTTAACAAATAATACCTACTCTATCTATGTATTTTTACTATTTTGATGGACTGATATAAATTGTATTACAATGCAGGTAAAATTTCAGCAGTTAAAGTTAAAAATATCAAATGTAAATTATTTTTTCTTACTTTTCATGGTAGAGAAATACATAAATGGTCCCTCCAGCTGCCATAAGCCAGATAAACCAACGCATATGAGATGCCAGGGGTCCAAGTTCACGGAGATTTAACCTAAAAGTGTAAACAGGACAACAAAGAACAGAAGTGATAAATGAAGGGACGTCATAAAACCTGTGCCGGGGGTGTCCAACCTGTCTCCCAAGGGTCCCCTGCAGATTATTTGAGGACTGTTTTGCTTATCTGTGGTGTCAGATATCATGAAAATTAAGCACAGAACTTTACTATTGCTCACTGGCTTTTGTTAGTGTTTGTGTATTTAATGTGTGGCCCAAGACAACTCTTATTCTAAAGTGGCCCGGAGAAGCCAAAAGGTTGGACACCCCTGCTGGTCACTGAAAACTCAGAGAAAGCACTAAAGTAAGAGCAGGAAGAAGAGGCACTCAACACATCTAGGAAACAGTCGGGCAATTTAGGTAAAATTAAATAACTTGAGGATAAAGCTGTCAGCTGACCTTTCAGACTTAAAATTAGTTTCAACATGGTTTAAAAATAGAATCAGCTAAACGCAGACACACAGAAGGAAGTGAGTCCCAGCACACCTGTGAGGCCTGACTTTCCCCGTTAGGTGTAGGAGGTTGAAGGCCGCTTGCCTTTTCGTTTCTGACCATGTACTTGGGAGCAGATTACTTACAAAGCCTAATGAGCCTAATGAGATACCGAGACAAAATCCTGAACTGGGATCACATCCCCACAGCAGATACCTAATACACAAACCCAAGTGTCCCCGGGATCAATCTCTCTGCCAAGAGAGAACATGAGAAGAACTATTCCCCCCCATATGTTA
Source organism: Arctocebus calabarensis (assembly GCA_963573935.1). Lineage (NCBI taxonomy): Eukaryota > Metazoa > Chordata > Mammalia > Primates > Lorisidae > Arctocebus > Arctocebus calabarensis. The sequence goes on along the minus strand of CAUYON010106072.1, from coordinate 4,961 downwards.
CAGAAGATAATCTGTCCAAATTCAACTGTGAACTAATGTGAGGTCTGAATTTCAAAATACTACAAATTCATTTGTACTAATATCCTATTAAGAATAAATATGGGGAAAAATGATTTTGTCCATCACTACAAAAACCTATTTCTAAATGAAGAAAAGTACCATCTATATATCTAAAACTACAGGTGAACCAATTGCATACTTTGATATCTGATACCTCAGGTCACATTTACTTTTTTAAAAAATTGATTTAGCTATCTCAAATTAAAGAATTTTATTTAATTTTAAATTCTTTAATTTAGAATAAGTAGAGTAAGGAATCCTATTTGGGGTACTCTTCAGGTTCCTACTTTGGACAGTGTTGTACTGAGTTCTTAATATCTATTCAAAAGAGTCTTTCACTGATTTCGCTGCAATATGAAGCAGAACTATAATTTAGCAAGAGGTGCTGGGGAGAGATGGCACTTACTTCTCACTCCATCCGGTAACAGGTTTCTTTTGAATGACTGATGCTGCATTAGCCTGAATCTAGAGGCACACAGGTTCTAATGACTATAGCAGTTGACAGCATAACATGAACTTCTGAGTGCTTAAAACTGGACCATTCCTCTGTCCTTTGACAGAGGAAGGCTGATGTTTCTTTAATGAAGAATTTCAGAGGAACAAAAGATTCTATTTGATCTGTAGTTAAAAAGGCAGTAAGATCACGGAAACAACAGAAGACTAGGTATCTTAAATAGTTAACTAGTTTGGCTAGTCCTCTTACTCAGATGGCCAAAAAAAAGAGAAATACACTCAGCATGGAGTAGCTACTGTGATGGGACCTGAAGACACATGGTATAAATTTCAAAAGCAAGACTGCTTTCCTCGTATATAGTTACAGCCTTTCCGCTTAGAACAATTCAATTTCCAAGTATTCTCAACAGCAGTAGAGGGAGATGGAAAGAGTATGGAGGGCAAAGGTTATTGATTTCAAAAGTGAGCCGGCCAGCTATGCACAAGTTCATAGCACTTCCTCTTTTTTATTTATTTATTTATTTTTTGAGACAAAGTCTCATTGTGTCCCCTTGGTAGAGTGTGCTGGTGTCACAGCTCACAGCAACCTCAAATTCATGGGCTTTAAGTGATTCTCTTGCCTCAGCCTCCCAAGTGGCTGGTACTACAGGCACCCACCACAACACCCGGCTATTTTTTGGTTGTTGTTGTAATTGTCGTTTGGCAGGCCCGGGCTTGGTTCCAACCCACCAGCCCAGGTGCATGTGGCTGGTGCCCTAGCTGCTGAGCTACGGGCACCTAATCTTAGCAGTTCCTCTTGAACAGTCTAATGCCTCGATACTCTAAAACCAGTGGTTCTCAACCTTCCTAACGCCGTGGCCTTTTAATATAGACCCACAGGTTGAGAACCACTGCTCTGAACAGCATTCTAAATAGCAGCAACATTCTCCCCTTTAAATAGGCAATCTGACTCAAATAAACCAAATTGGAAAAAAACGCATGCAAGTATGTATTGGCGGGGGCAGGATGGGATATCTGAGGGCTGAGGGTGGGAACAAGGAGAGAGGAGGGGGAGGTGAGGAACTGTCATTATAAAAACACCACCTTCAGAGATAGAAATCTTACCATGGAGCGTAAGAAGCAGCAATGAAGAAATAGATAACCATTCTATCACACATGTGAAAACAATGCTCCACTGTCCTAGTGGGGGGAAAAACAGGTTAGACAAATTTTTCAGAAAACCTTCAGAATGACAGTATGTGTTATCATTCTGTTATGTTGCAAGTTCTGTTCTAGTTCTAGATTCTCATTATCCCTTAGCCTTCAAAGTCACACAGCTTTTCTGCTGTTGTTGTTAATAGGAAGCCCAAGTAAAAGCTTTATCTTCTTCTTTAGGTTGTACAAACAATAGGTAACTGCCACCATGAGTGAGACATAGGGACAGAGCCCCAGTGACAGTTAGGAAATCTTAAGTGGTTAAAACAAATGAAATCTGTCTGTCCTTTATGATTTCTTTTAGATCGCTGGTGAGCAGAAATAAATTCTGGAGGGTTAATGACTATAGCAAATGATGGCATAATATGAACTTAGCCACGCCTGGCTCCTATTGTAATGTAGTGCGTGAAGTCTCACTGCTCAGTGACTAATCTCTGAGCTGAAATTGCACTGTCTTTTTAGAATGTCTTTAAAGAAGTTTTTGCATCAAATATTCTGACAAAACACTGTAATAAAGGAAATCCAGAAACTAACATAGGAAAGGATATAACAAAAACAAAGAAAGGCACATCTGCTGTAAGAGCCTGGAGATCTGGATTTCTAAGCTCCTTCTTTCAAAACTAAAAATCAGAAGTACATGTTCAGGCCAGGGACAGTGGCTCACATCTGTAATCCCAGCACTCTGGGAGGCGGGTGGATTGCTTCAGCTCAGGAGTTCAAGACCAGCCTGAGTTAGAGTGAGACCTCATTTCTACTAAAAATAGAAAAACCAGCTGGATGTTCTGGTGGGTCCCTATAGTCTCAGCTACTCAGGTAGCTGAGGCAAAAGGACCCGTTGAGCCCAGAAGCTCGAGGCTACTGTGAGCTGTGATCCCCTAGCACTCAGGGTGACAGGGTGAGACTGTGTCTCAAAAAAAAAAAAAAAAAATGCTTGTTCAAAGACTTTGGCTCACTGAGGTCTATTCGTAAAATAGACAGAAATCTGCCCTTCCCTGAGGCATTTTAAAAGTACACATGCATAAAATCATCTTCAATCTATATTCAGTGTTCAAGCTATATAATAACCATAAATCGATGGAACACTAGTCTTAGATTTGCCTCATCACATAATGTCGATCAAAGCAGAGTGATGAGAACTTGTTAGTGAAGAAGCTGAGAAATATATTTATGAGAAAGACTGGTTTTCGTTTTACTAGTTATCAGAAGGTAGAGCTCACTCTCAGATTACAATTACACACTAGATCGATGCTTCTCAAACTTGACTGAATGGCAGAACCTGGGAACTTATAAAATATAGTCATGGACTCCAGTTCCAAAGATTCTAATTTAAAAGGGCTAGATGGGAAATAGGAGTGGAGGAAAGATGAATATTTATTTTTTTAAAACTCCTTGGATGATTGTGATTCCCAGCAAGGTTTGGGGGATTCCTAATTCTGCTTTCTAGATTGTTATACACTGTCAAACGTCAGTAGTCAGACCTGGAATCTTTTTCTCTTTACTTATCAAGAAGGTGTCTAACCTTGTCACCCAGCCTGGAATGCAGTGGTGTTATCAGAGCTCACTGCAACCTCGAACTCCAGGGCTCAAGTGATCCTTCTGCCTCAGCCTCCCCAGTATAGACATGTGCTACCACACCTGGCTAATTCTTTATTTTTTGCAGAGATAGGGTCTTGCTATGTTCCCAGGCTGGTTTCAAACTCCAGGCCTCAAAGCAATCTTCCTGCCTAGGCTGATGTGAGCCACTACGCCTGGCCAGACCTGGAATATTACTCATAATCTGCCACTTATTTATCACTTTCCTCACAGGTAAAATGGAAGTTGGATCCCTCTCGTGAAGCACGTGTGACCATTAAGTGAAATAATATAGGCTATGTATATAGCACAGTTCCTAGCACATGGTATCATCTAGCATATGATAAATGCTAATTCCCTTCTCTCTTTTGCTTAAATTAAGGCTTTCTTTGCTATTTAAAAAAATTGAATGCCGAGCCAAAATCTACACGATTCTAGCAGTGCTACTTCAAGGTTTAAGAAAGTCTTGTTTCTATTTCACCTTCTCCAGACTCTGGCAGGGAGTCCCGAATACTAAAGTAGGCATCTACAACTTTTTATTGATTCAGAAATCTAGACATCAAAGCCAAGTTTGCTGGGGCAACCACAAGCATTGGCTTGTGCCCAGAAGATAATGAAGTGCTCTGCTTCTAGACTGGCCTCTGGGCACTGCGACAGTGTATCTTGAGGCTCTTTTGTGGCTCTCTTCTGAGTGGGTCCCAGAGTGTCCTTGTGATTCAATGCTGTGGTTTCATTTTAAGCCCAATTGTTACCTTAAAGGTAAAGGTAGCACATTGCAAACGACATGCAATATTATCAAAGATATGGTGAAAAAACACAGGACTGGCAGTCAGAGGTCCTAGCATTATCTGATTCTGCTGATTTCACAGACTCAGGCAAGTCAGGCCACTTCTCTGAACCTCAGTCACCTCAAGTAAAAATAAAGGGATTTGGATTAGGTGATTTCCTGCTCATAAATGAAGCATATCTTTTTAATATTAGAGTGTTCAAATAGTTTGAGGTTTGGGGGACATTCTATCAAACCAAAAGGTAAATTTGGATATTACTTTAAATCACTTTTAATCTACTCTGAATCTCAAATTATTGCCCTTTTGTACAGGATCCATTTCACAATCAACCCATTCTCACCTAAATGGTATGCTGCTCCCAAATTAACCCTTTACTCAGAGGAGGAAAGCTTGTATGCCCTTCTCACTGGTAGCCCAGGAACCACAGTATTGTTTTGACAGTGTCTGACAGCTAATAGTAAAATACGTAAATTTTACTTAAATAACATACACAAGACTTACTTCTGAAAGCTAAACTTTGCAAAACAGTAAACCCAAATGACAAAGGAGGTCTTTTGTTCTTTTGTAATTTTCAGATCACTGACATTAGCTCTCACGCACTGTCACAGGCATTACCACTGTCGTTTTAGTGATGGAGAAACTGAAAGCTCTACGAGGTCAAGTGAGCTGTTCAAGGTTAAGTAGCAGACCTGGGCCTCCAAGCCCACCCGCTAACCCCACACCCTGTGTGATCCACCAAAGCTGTAGCTCTTACCGTAGCCTCAGTGTGCCTGACAGCACTGGAAAACGGCCCTCAGGATTACAAATCCCGAGGAACCCGTGAGGTTCTGTTGGGGTTACTGAGCAAAGACTTGCTTTCTCAGATGCACAGGGCAGGAGTGCAGGTGGGGTTCT
>CAUYON010106071.1:0-37783 GCA_963573935.1 Arctocebus calabarensis | reverse complement strand
AGGTAGATTGCTTTGGGAAGTATAGACATTTTAACAATGTTGATTCTTCCCAGCCATGAGCATGGTATGTTCTTCCATTTGTTAAGATCCTCTGCTATTTCCTTTCTTAGGATTTCATAATTTTCTTTATAGAGGTCCTTCACTTCCTTTGTTAGTTATATTCCTCGGTATTTCATTTTCTTTGAAGCTATGGTGAAGGGAGTTGTGTCCTTAATTAGCCTCTCATCTTGACTGTTATTGGTGTATACAAAGGCTACCGACTTGTGGACATTGATTTTATATCCTGAGACATTACTGTATTTTTTGATGACTTCCAGGAGTCTTCTGGTTGAGTCTTTGGGGTTCTCTAAGTATAAGATCATATCATCAGGAAAGAGGGAGAGTTTGACCTCCTCTGCTCCCATTTGGATGCCCTTTATTTCCTTGTCTTACCTAATTATATTGGCTAGCACTTCCAGCACTACGTTGAATAGTAATGCTCACAGAGGACAATCTTGCCTGGTTCCAGTTCTAAGAGGAAAACTTTTCAGTTTTACTCTATTCAGTAAAATATTAGCTGTGGATTTGTCAAAGATAGCTTCGATCAGTTTCAGAAATGTGCCATGTATGCCTGTACTCTTCAGTGTTCTAATTAGAAAAGGATGCTGGATTTTATCGAATGCTTTTTCTGCATCTATTGAGAAGATCATATGATCTTTGTTTTTGCTTCTGTTAATATGGTGGATAATGTTTATGGACTTGCGTATGTTAAACCAGCTTTGCATCCCTGGGATGAAAGCTACTTGATCATGATGTATGACTTTTTTAATGATAAGCTGTAATCTATTGCTTAGGATTTTGTTGAGAATTTTTGCATCTATATTCATGAGTGAAATTGGTCTGAAATTTTCCTTTTTATTTGGGTCTTTTCCTGGTTTTGGTATCAGGGTGATGTTTGCTTCGTAGACTGTGTTAGGGAGGATTCCTTTCTCCTCAATTTTTTGGAATAATTTCTGCAGTGTGGGAATAAGCTCTTCCTTGAAGGTTTGATAGAATTCTGGTGTGAAGCCATCCAGCACGGGAATTTTTTGGTTGGAAGATTTTTGATTGTTTCTGTAATCTCAGTGCTTGAAATTGGTCTGTTCAGAAGCTCTATGTCTTCCTGGCTAAGTCTAGGGAGAAGGGATGATTCCAAATATTGATCCATTTCCTTTACATTGTCAAATTTCTGGGCATAGAGTTTCAGGTAGTATTCAGAGATGATCTCTTGTAACTCTGTGGCATCAGTTGTAATTTCCCTGTTATCATTTCTGATTGAGGTTACTAGAGATTTTACTTTTCTATTTCTAGTTAGTCTGGCCAAAGGTTTATCTATTTTATTTATTTATTTATTTTTGAGACAGAGCCTCAAGCTGTCACCCTGGATGGAGTGCCGTGGCATTACAGCTCACAGCAACCTCCAATTCCTGGGCTCAAGCGAGTCTCTTGCCTCTGCCTCCCAGCTGGGACTACAGGCGCCTGCCACAACGCCTGGCCATTTTTTGGTTGCAGCCGTCATTGTTGTTTGGCGAGCCCGAGGGCCAGATTCGAACCCACCAGCTCAGGTGTACGTGGCTGGCGCCTTAGCCCGTTGAGCCACAGGCGCCGAGCCTATTTATTTTTTCAAAAAACTAACTCCTTGTTTCACTAATTTTCTTTTCTTTTCTTTTCTTTTTTTTTTGAGACAAAGCCTCAAGCTGTCACCCTGGATAGAGTACTGCGGCATCACAGCTCACAGCAACCTCCAATTCCTGGGCTCAAGCGAGTCTCTTGCCTCCACCTCCCAGTAGCTGGGACTACAGGTGTCCCACAATGCCCGGCTATTTTTTGGTTGCAGCTGTCATTGTTATTTGGTGGGCTGGGGCTGGAAATGAACCCGCCAGCTCAGGTGTACCTGGCTGGCACTTTAGCCCATTGAGCCACAGGCGCTGAAACACTAGCAAAAATGAAGTTCTAATTGTTGAAAAAGGCAACAATGGCAAATTATATTTAAACCGGAAAAATGAAGAAATAAAAGAAAGAAAAAGGAAGAAAAATCTACAGGGAAAATGTTGAAATTAAAAACAAACAACAAAAAACCAAACAAAACAACACAAAACCAAACCAAACCAAAAATAAAGCAGTATATATATCTTGCTGAATATTGTCTGGGCAACAGGTGATCTTCTGGGGTATGATATGAAAATCACAATGCTGATATGGCTGTATGAGATCTAGACTGGAGGCCTCTAATGATTTCTCAAACCCCACAGGGTTGAGATCCAAATTTCTCCTTAGCCAGCTTAGAAGGCATTTTAAATTACTAACCTGGGCTAAGCAGAATTTTTCCCAGGAAAGCACTTGTTGTTGGGATCACTCCTTAAGTTGCTATCCACTTACCCAGTGTGCCAAAGTGGTCTCACTCTATGCCCCTGAGGGCTAAGGCTGCAAGGCGTCTCAGTCCCTGCCTTTAGGCTGCTCAGTCACTAGATTAATGGCTCCCACCTGATGCTTGTTCTGCAACCCTGAGGGTGGAACTGGCCAGGGCATACTCCCCAATGGCTCCACATGGCCCACAGCCAAACACTATTAGCTGTTACTGGCTCGAGGGCTCAGTCTGGGGCTCTAGACAACACTTAAAATCCTCCACATTCTTGCCCAAGTATTCCTAAGCTAGTTCAACTGAGTGCCAAATCCAAAAAACCCCAAACAGCTCACAGGTAAGGCCTTTCCTGTTTGTAGTCTCACTGCTGCTGTACTTACAGCTGCTGGCAGGATTAGACTAAACGAACACACATGCAACCACTTGCCAGTTCTCCACTGCTTTTGCCTTCCTCATGGGGTCCAGAAGTCTCATGCTGACTCCCTGTGTACCCAAAGGGATATTTCTGGGAAGATCTCGCCAGCTAGAGATGGCTGGAGTCTTCTCTCCCCAGACTCACTGTGCCCAGTTGCAAGAAAGCTGTTACTCCTCTTTTGTCCATCTTATCCCAGTCTCCCCTTCCCCGTTATTTTATTTATTTGTTTTTGAGACAGGGTCTTGCTCTGTTGCCCAAGTTGGAGTGCAGCGGTGTCATCATAGCTCACTGTAGCCTCAAATTCCTGGCTCAAGTGATTCTCCTCCCTCAGCCTCCTAAGTAGCTGGGACTACAGGCTTGCACCACTGTGCCTGGCTAATTTTTCTGTCTTTAGTAGAGATGGATTTTCACTCTTGGTATGGGCTCTAACTCCAGAGTTCAAGTGATTCTTCTGTCTCTCTTGGCCTTCTAGAGTGCTAGGATTATAGATATGAGCCACCATGCCTGGCCCCTTCCTCATCTGATTGTCCTGGGCTCTAGCCCTGTAAACTATCTTATGGGGTGTGGCACCAAGACCCCCTTCTGATTTTAGTGCCCCAGTGGGCAGACAGGGTGGGAGCATTCTGCTGTCCACCATTCTGGCCAGGGAAGTCCAAGGCCCAGACATCCCCTGTGTGAGTTTTCTAGCATCTTAGAATAGAGTTTGTAGATAGGTCAGGCTAATTGTTCAGGTACAACTCATTTTAATCTAGCTGAGTAGATGAATGAAAACAACACAACATAAAACCTCCATTAAACTTAGAATAAAGGTTGGGAGCCTGTCATTGCTGCAATGAAACCTGAAATGATTCCTTTGTGTCTGATCTCACCTGGTTCAAAGATCACAAAGGCAATGCTAGCCAGAACATCTGTGCCTCAAGGGCACAGGCAGTTCATCTGTGTTTGTGGGAAAGAGCCAGAGGGCAGTCTTCTGAGCTGAATGATGTAAGGAACCCAGAAAAACTCCCCAAATCTCCACATTTAGGGAGCAAAAAAAGTGACAGCAGAGATGAACTAATTTCAAAGGCAGCTTATATTCCGCTGTTTTGAAGATTTGGGTCTTAGGGAGTGGAGTCTACTGTAAGTACTATGTCTATACCTGTGTTTATCCAAGCCCCAAGAACAAGGCCATCAATAAAGAAAACCTCACATGGTCACTGACACTGTGCAGTCTAGAGCAAGTTCCTAGACTTGCTGGCTTTAGTTCTCTTATCTTTAGAACGGGGACAATAACTCTGAAGGTATAAAGATAATATATGAGGAGTGCTGAGCACAGAGCTCAGAACACAGCAGATATGCAAATCTGGTAGGTCTCCTTTTTTACAATATATCATAAACAAAAGCTAACTCAGGGTTACCCCAGAGTGGTCCACAGATTTGAGCCAGCTGGCCAGTTGTTTCATAACTGTCTCCGATGACATAAGCACAGAAGTGAAGAGGGAATGTTTGAAACTTTGATACTTTGGCTGAATAATTTTGTCTATTGAAACTATCTAGTGATAAAATAGTTGGTCTTGTCTTTTGTTTGTCTTTGTGCCCTTGTAAAGGCTTTTACTTTTTGGTAATTTATGAGGTTTAACAAGTAAGTTCACAAACTCATCCTGGAGAAAGTGCTAACATACTTTGTTGCTGAATATCAGATCATCACCTTTGAATTAATCCCCTTGGGAAACTGCACTGACACCAGCACCTAGTCCACCCTTCAGAGAAATTTTGGGACCCCTTATCTGGAATGGCCATGAAAGTCATTATATGACTCTTGATATATTGTATATCATCAAACATCTTCATTTCAGGACAGCGCCTGTGGCTCAATGCGTAGGGCGCTGGCCCCATATACCCAGGGTGGCAGGTTCAAACCCAGCCCTGGCCAAACTGCAATAAAAAAAATAGCTGGGCATTGTGGCAGGCACCTGTAGTCCTAGGTAGAGAATTGCCTAAGCCCAAGGGCCGGAGGTTGCTGTGAGCTGTGATGTCACAGCATTCTACTATGGGCGATAAAATGAGACTCTGTCTCTAAAAAAAAAAAAAAAAAGAAGTCTTCCTTTCAATATTTCCATTATCTTTGGGTAAAGAAAAGTCAGTGGGGGCCAGATCAGGTGTGTAGGGAGGGTGTTCCAATACAATTATTTGTTTACTGGCTAAAAAGTCCCTCAAAAATAGTGCTGTGTGAGCGGGTGCATTGTTGTGATGCAAGAGCCACACCTTTCTCATGCCAAGATTTTCAGTTAAGATTTCCTGAACTGTTTTTCTATTGACATTTACCTGGTCTTCTATGTTTCTCACAGTCAGCTGATGATTTTGATGTGCCATTTGATGAATTTTTGTGATGTTTTCATTAATTCTGCTTGTCACTGGCTGCTCTCACCTCTTTTCATCAGTGATACTTTCTCTCCCCTCAGAAAAACATTTAATCCATTTGTGTACTGCTATTTCTTCCTGGCAATATCCCCATAGACCAGCGGTTCTCAACTTGTGGGTTGTGACCCCTTTGGGGGTTGAACGACTCTTTCACAGGGGTAGCCTAATCTCAGATATTTACATTATGATTCATAATAGTAGCAAAATTATAGTTATAAAGTAGCAATGAAAATAATTTTATGGTTGGGGGCCACCACAACATGAGGAACTGTATTAAAGGGTGACGGCATTAGGAAGGTTGAGAACCACTGCTCACAGTGACCCTGATTTCACTTCCACTCTTGTCCAGTTTAATAGGAAATTTAATATTTGTTCATTATTCTAATTCATTCTTGAGATGGCATACAAAAACATGGAATGACAATAATGAATGCCACTTAGCAAGACACTACCACACATCAACATGAAGACATCTGTGAGACACTGATATACCAAGGTTATGAAACCTTACCGAGATGTTTGTACAGTGCCACCAAGGTAAGTGCATAGCAAGATTCCCCATCCCTCACAGAAACCAACTTCACGAACTTAATTGTCAGACCTTGTGACAGTTTAGAAATACAAGAAACATTCTTTTTCACAGATTGTTTGAGAAACACTGGTCTAGTGTTTCTTCATTCATTACCTGCTGCACAAGTTGCCTCCACATGCCTTCTGGACCATTGCGGGTTTTGTGCTCACAACCAGTTCTCCCAGTTGCCTCCTAGCCCTGTCCTCCACCATGCTGTTATCACATCTGCTGGTCAGGACAGGCCTATCCTTGTGTCTTGATTTCTTCTTTTATTTGCTGCAGCAGCTCCTTTATCCTGCCCTGATCATCAGGAGGGAAAGGCTTTCCGCAACTGTGACTTGCTCATTAAGTGTAACTTCTCTGTGCCCTCTGTACCTTTTCCGGAGCTTAAACCTGAACTCAATTCATTATAGCTACCCTCAGCTGAAAAACTCGGCAGGTTTCCTAAGCTCTGGACCAGAAGGAATTTGAGTTTCACACTTGATGCACTATAACTAGAGGCTATACTCCTTATTCTCTTCCCACCCCTCTGGGTACTATTTCCTCCCCGTTTGGATGACTGCTTCCTAGGCTGACTAGTGGTCATCTCTCCCCAGCTGCTGGGAGGACGGGTCTTGCTCTTGGTCTGGAAATCATCTCCTGTATGACTCCAGCCAATCACACCACACTCAACAAGCCCAGGCTAGTCAGCTGGCCCAGGCTGGTCAGCTCTGTAGCCAGAAAATTATTGGAGAAGAAAGTCTAGGGCTGGGGTCATTTGGAGGCTTTCAGAGAATACTGACCTGAAATACTGTATTACTCACCTCTTGGGATGATATTTTGATGCTATAGATGGACCCAACTTTTCACACCTTTCTGTATCCAAGAAAGGATAGTGCTAGTGCCCTTCCGTGCTTGGTGATGTGACTTTAGCCAATGGGACAATACAAGTTTGACACAGTAGAGAGTTGAAGAAGCACTTGGGCACTTCCTCCCCGCTTTTTTTGGACCCTGTGGCTGCCATGAAAAATAGCCTGGGTTAGTCTATTGGGGGGATATTGGTGACTGAACAAGGCCAGGCCATTTCAACAAGGACCACCCTAAACAAGCCAGCCCTTCTGATCCACAGATGTCCACAGATGCATGAGCTAAGATCAGATGACCACATGACTGATAGCCTCATGAGAAATAACAAGTAGTATTGTAAGCCACTGAATTTTTAGAGGGGTAGCTTTAAACCACGAAATTTGGGGGAAATCATTTGTTACATAGTAAGATCTCTCATGCAAAACTGAAAACCATGAATGCACCAGTCCCTTATATAAAATGGTATAGTATTTGTCATTGTTTAACTATGAATGTCCTCCTTTATGCCTCAAATCACCTCTAGATTACTTATAATATAGAATATAATGTAAATGTTGTTATATTGCATTGTTTAGGGAATAATGACAAGAAAAAAGTTTGTACAGACGCAACCATTCTTTGTTTTTGAATAGTCTTTCCTTCCTTCCTTTTTTCTTTTCTTCTTTGAGACAGGATCTTGCACTGCCACCCAGGATATAATACAGTGAGTGGTATGATCATGGCTTACTACAGCCTTAAATCCTTGGATTGCCTCAGCCTCAAATATCTGGGACTATAGACATGTGCTACTATACCCAGCTAATTAAAAAAAATATTTTGGTAGAAATGGGGTTTTGCTATGTTGCCCAGGCTAGTTTCAAACTCCTGGCCTCTTGATCCTCCTTATTTCACCTCCATCATGCTGGGCTTATGGTCAGGAGCTACCACATCCAGCCTGTGTTTATAAATTTTTAATCCATGGTTGATAGATTCCACAGATGCAGAACCTATGACTACAGAGGGCTATTCAGGGACATTACCAGGCATTTTGATTTAAGTGGAATCAGGTTAAAATGATTATTTATTTATTTGAGACAGAGTACCACTTTTGGTTCAGGCTAGAGTACTGTGGTATCAGCCTACTTCACAACAACCTCAAACTCCTGCTTCAAGCAATCCTCTTGCCTCAGCCTCTCCAGTAGCTGTGATGACAGGCACCACCCTGATGCCTGGCTAATTTTTCTATTCTTAGTAAAGACGGGTCTCATTTGCTCAAGCTGGCTTGGAACTTCTGAGCTCAAGCAATCCACCTGCCTCGGCCTCCCAGAGCGCTAGGATTACAGGTGTGAGCCACTGGACCCTGCCAAAATAATCAGAATCCAAAAGGCTGAGTTATGGTAGGGCAGTAAGAAGTAGTGGAGGCAACAACCCTTTTCCTGGAGGGTGGGTTTTCTCTCGAGGTTACCAGTATTATAAATAGATTATATGCATAAAAACCTCAGGGATTAAAAAATCTTTTTTTGAAATAAGCTTTTTCCTTTCTCTATCACTTTCCTGTGTACCTAGGACTTGGGGGGCCTGGAGAGATCAGTTTATACTCCTCTGACAGATGATGCCAACTACGCAATCTTGGAGCAAGAGTCTGCTATGTTGGAAGGGCTCCCTGGAAGAGAGTGGATGAGCATAGCGAGTTTCCTTGGTACAGAATTTTTCCCATTAAAATGTTCACTTCTCCTGAGTTATTTGTGCTGGGGTTCACATCACATGCTTGAGGTTAGCCCATCTGTTTTGAAACCTTGTCTTTATGTGAAGAGGAGTAATTTTTAGGTGAAGATGACCTCCACTTCATTCTTTTTAAAGTGACCTAATGTTATTTCCTCATTACGGGAATTGAATGAAAGGAAGCAACACATTTTAGATTGGAGTAGGGGTAGAGAATTACACGAAAACTGTTGTTGGATACTCTTACTACTCCCTAAATGGAATGACTGACTGGATAAAGAAGCAATTTAACTGGAAGAAAAAAATCGAACCTCTTAGGGGAATCTTGAGAATACCTAATAAATCTAAATTTATTCGAGGAATGTGAAAAGACTAAAGAGAATTAACACCAAAGAACAAACACAAATATTACTGAGATCAAGAATTGTTATTGTGTAACTAAGACGCATCAGGCTAACTATCTGGCAGAAAAGAACAGAGAAATAGGCTTACACTAATATTTATTGTGTTACCTATAACAATCTCACAGTTATTTTTTATGCTTTAGATTCTAAATAGCACAGTTCTACACTTTTCTCAGGGAGATCCTAATATCTGACTTCCAATTATTTCCTACTATTACCTTCATTTTCTACCAATACAATGTTATTCCCTCTGATTGTATTTGAGTAAACATGGCATAGCCCTGCTGAATCTGTGCATTTGGGTCAAATTAGTGAAAGAAGAATGAGCAGTCCAAGGCTAATATCTAATTTCTATATTCCCTGATCAGAATACAATGTAATTGTAAGTGCATAATTTTCTTAACTCACTGATTAAATTTAACAGGGTAAATTATTCTTTTCCAGGAAGCATCTGATTCTGAAGTTGATTCTAGAGTCTTTCAGCAGCTGTAGAAGTTTCACCTGTTTTCCTAATGTAGTTTATTCATTTTGGCTCAAATGATTCAGTTCTTTGAAAACACCTCAAGTTTTATAAATATTGAATGATCCTTTTGGGGGGCATATTGTTAAATTCCATATGAGCTATTATTTTTAGTTCAGCAGTTCAATATTGAACGTAGGGCAGCGTGTCAGACCCTGCATGGAGATTTAAAGGCAAATGTCTTTTTAGTTTATGGGTATTGTTGAACATGAGCAATTTATTTTTCATTTTTGTGATTTCTTAATTATTAATTTTTAATATGGGAATAGATGCTACTTGCATGTAAGACAAAATTCAAAAGGTATAAAAGGGTGAAGGTGAAAGGTGAGATAAATTTGCTCTCTATCCACCAGGTACCTACTGCCTGGAGGCAACTATTCTATCCTTCCCAATGTAATCCATTCATTTAAAAACTCACATGCGGCCAGGGGCAGTGGCTCACTCCTGTGATCCCAACACTCTGGGAGGCCAAGGCAGGTGGATCCCTTGAGCTCAGGAGTTCCAGACCAGCCTGAGCAACAGTGAGACCCCGTCTTGACTAAAAACTAGCCAGGCTTTTTGGTGGGTCCCTGTAGTCCCAGCTATGTGGGAGCTGAGGCAAAAGAATCATTTGAACCCAAGAGTTTGAGGTTGTTGTGAACTATGATGCTACGGCACTCTACCCAGGGTGACTGAGTGAGACTTCATCACAATCAACAAACAAACAAACAAATAAATAAACGTGTGTGGATGTGTTTACCTTTACACAAATGGTATCATATATTGTCTTACACCCTGATATTTTATAAACTTAATATATGTTGGAGATTTTGCCATTATTGAACAAGTAGAGAATGTCTTTCTAACAACTACAAAATATTTTGTTGTATAAAAATCTTACACTAGGTTTAACCAGACCCTATTGATAGCATTTAGGTTGGTTCTGGGCTTTTGTTATTGCAAACAAGGTTGCCATTGCTTTTCCCTGTACATAACTTATTTTACATATAGTATGATACAAAAGTATATCTATACTTCCTAACAATTTCCACAAGTAAAGAACACACTAGACCAACTCAGAATATCTCTGCACTCTTTTTTTTTTTTTTTTTTTGAGACAGAGTCTCACTCTGTTGCCCTGGGTAGAGTGTTATGGCATTATAGCTCACAGCAACCTCACACTCTGAGACTCAAGTGATTCTCTGCCTTCAGCCTCCAGAGTAGCTGGGATTACAGGTGCCCACCACAACATCCAGCTAGTTTTTATATTTTTAGTAGGGACAGAGTCTTTCTCTTGGTCAGGCTGGTCTCTAACTCCTGAGCATAGGCAATCCACCTGCCTCAGCCTCCCAGAGTGCTAGGATGACAGGCACGAGCTACCGTGGATGGCCTCTTTTCATTCATGTGGTTTAAAATTTTCATTTTCCCTAAAAATAAACATTTCATTGAATTATTTTTCATTTCTGAACTTCTCTGACAGTTTAACTCAGGTTTTTGGAAATTTTGGACACCCTAAACTATATCTAAGTATGAACATCTCAGAATAGCTTTGTGGGCCAACACTTCCCAAAGTGCAGTGAAAGACCAGTTTTATTTTTCTTTAGTCTATTATTTAAAATAATTTTCCATCCATCATGGTCTAGTACCACTGTGTGGCTCATGCCACAGGTGACTCATCATATGAGACAAGGTGGCATTCAAACTGGCCTTTACCTTGTTCAAAGAAACACATCTCTGATGGACTCTTAGTGGTGGCTTATGAAGAAGAGAAACAAGTCACTGGTCATGTGCTCTGATATTGTGTGAATGTCAAATTGTACAGTTTGTAGTTACTTTTAATTTCTGCCCACAGACAGTTATACTTTGTGATTGGTACTTGGAATAGTTCTTCTGTGGGACCCAAGATTCGGTTCTTCCTAATCACAATCTGTCTCAGCCTCTAAACAGGAAAACACTGTTCTGGTAGAAGAACATCTTTAGGTGGGTAAAGGCACACAGAATAAAGGGCAAATCTTGTTTTCAGTGCCTTACATACATTCTTTCTTGAGCACTTCATCCTGTAAAAAATTTGTTCAATAGAAAACGTTACCTTGGACAGATATATATTCACGATGATGATTATCAAGGCCATTTATTCTGTCTTCAAACAAACTCAGAATGATGATTGCTTATGGAAAAACATATTGCTTTAAATGAGTAAATTGTAGATCACTAGAGACTCCAAAGAGAATATATGAACAAGGGCCTCTTGAAAAGTTCCAGGGATTCTTGCGAGGACAGAAAAACTCAAGGACTCATTCTTTTAAAAAATAATTTCATACCCATTTTCTCAGAAAAAGAGAATCAGAATATGTGTGAACAATGGATCTCTGTGTATAGGAACATTAATGCCATAGTCAGGAGGTTCTCAGGGGTGCTATCGCCATGGCAATGATACACGTACAAGAAGTCGGACCCAAGGACTGACTGCAGAGCACAGGTTGGTAAACCTGTGTTTAAACTTGAGGAGAAAGAAAAGCAACTTTTCTATGGTGGAAGAGCCACCAAGAAGAAAAGTAATCTCTCCTTTAATATACATGCAGTTTATAACAGCTCTTTCTGTGTCCTGGGACAAAGAAATGTTAATAAATAAATAAAACTCTCTGCAGTTTTTAACAGATGGGACCCAAGTGCTTTTCTTTTGTCTTGACACTTGGAGGCCAAAGGCCAAGTTCTGACAATTTTCTGACTTGTCCACTTCCACCCCCAGCAGGGAAGGCTTTTAGCCCAATTGACTCCCCACACAAAACTGCTCAGCGGGAGTCCCACACAGAGAGAAAGGGGGTGTGGGAGCTGGAATATAGCTGTCTACAACTATTTTAAACTTCTAAATGTATATGCTGAAAGGCATTTCTTTAAAGGTAATTTTCTTTCAAAGAAAAGGTAATTTAATAACATTGGATGAATTCTGACATTTGAGAAAATTGGACAAGATGGGAGTGGGGAGTTATGCCTTTTTGAGTTATGCCTATGTGAGGGAAGACGTATCTTTCAAAAGATCCCATGAAGATCAAGAAACATGTGCAGAGGAAGTGAATTCTAGGGGTAAAAAGTCGCCCTGTTTCTAATTCAGCCAGAGGTCTGGCTGCAGAAAGCCAGGGCATAGTAGTAATTACCTGACAGCCTGTCTATTGCTGGGCACTGGGACCAGCCCAAAGACTTTTTGCCCCAGAATCAATCTGGTTCTATTGGAGGCTAAATGAAGCTCTGCTTTGCATCACCAGCAAGGAGGACAGGACCTGGCCTAGAGTGGGCACGAAAGGCTTTTGAATGAATAGTTGTCTGTCTTCTCTTGCCTTTTCTGTAATCATTCAATCAACCATTTGGCCCGGTGGAAGGAAAGTTCATCCATTTTTGTGCCTTGTTTGTGACCGGCATGGGGGTAGCTCCTGACTATCTGTACTTGCTCTTTCCATCAGTGTTAGTTCCCTATTTTCAGCTGCTTAGGCATTTTTGTTAGGATTTGGTTTTGTTTTTTGAGACAGAGCCTCGCTCTGTTGCTGGGGTTACAGTGCAGGGGCCTCATCATAGCTCATTGCAACCTTGAACTGCTGGGCTCAAGCAATCCTCCAGCTGGGACTACAGGAGTGCACCACTATGACCTCAAGTAATCCTTCTACATCAGCTAGCCCAGAGTGCTAGGATTATAGGTGGACGCCACCTTGACTGGCCCCTATTTACTCTTAACTTTTAAAAGGTACCTAGGTAAAGCAGAGGAGCCAGGTGACAGCAAGACTCAGCGGGAGCTCAGAAGCTGTGGGAGCCTCAGTGGCTTTTCCAGACACCTTTTCTTGGTCTCCCATTTCAGCTCAAGCCCTTTATCTTTCTTTCCTGCTTGGCTCAGGGCCTCACACTTCCAGCCTTCCCTCTGTCCTCCTATCTTGCTGAGGCTCTGGCACGTGTGGAGGACACAGGTGTAAGTCGTCCTTGTTATAGTGTGGCCCTGACCTTGATTCTGATAGCAGGACGTTTACCTCTGTGGTATAATAAAAATTATTTGATCTTTGTCATGGTTCCTGGCACCAAACTCCTAAAAACCTTGAAACCTCCTGAGTGATAAATGCCTTTGCTACGCTAATACTGACTCTTGGCTGAGGGGCTTCCAGATAGCTGCAGGGTGGGGCTGTGGGCCAGGAACCTTCAGCCTCACCTCTCCATCCTTAGGGCGGGGAGAGAGACTAGAGAGTGAGTTTGTCACCAGTGGCCACAATCATGCCCGTGTAATGAAACCTCCACAGGATTCTCTAAATGACGGGAGGCAAGGAATCCACATGGTGGGAGGGTGCTGAACCCCAACTCCGTGGGGACAGAGGCTCCTATGCTGGGGACCTGTCTGGACCCTACCCTCTAGATGTTGTGCCCAGGAATTCTACAAAGACCACACTGCCAAACAAGTTAAATTTAAAGAGGAGTCCTTTTATTGAAGAGCCGGCTGGCGATTGCCTCAGTATCCCAACACGGGATTTCTGACAGAAGTCCCAAGTGCTTAAGGAGTCAGGTTTTTAGGGCTTGGTCTGCATCCTGGTTGGCACACAAGCTGTCCAGATGCATCCAGGTAGGGTAGCAAGCAAGCATTGTACAGAAGCAGAATTTTGCGATTAGTTAGTCATACATCATACATTTTTATTTTAATATTTTCCCCTTATACATCTTAGTTTCAGTACTTTCTCCCCATATATCTTAGTTTCATTACTTTTCCCACTTGGTATTATTTAAAAGTCAGTCCGAGAATAGTTGGTACCTCCTGGTCTGTTTCCCAGGGAGTTAGCCAAGCAAGAAAGTTGGAGTGACCTAGAAGCAAGAAATTAATTAGTACTTTCCCATCTATCTTGGGAGTGAACTAGACTTATTTCATTTTTTTTTTTTGAAAGCTTGCAGTCCAGAAATTTTCCAGGAGTTAACTGGTATTCTTCCATTATAGCCTAGGCCTGACACCTTTCTGTCTTAGCCTAGGCCCATTAGGCCTAACATAGATCTCTTCACCTAGCTATTCATTTGAATCCTTTATAATAAACTGTAATAGTAAGTACAGCATTTTCCTGAGTTCTGTGAGTCATTTCAGCAAATTGTTCACATTGAAAGGGAAGACTGTGGGAACCCTGACTTTGTAGCCGAGTCAGACAGAAGTGCAGGCAACCCAGGGACCCAGAGAGGGTGGTCTTGTGGGACTGAGCCCCGTTTGCCTATGAAGTCTGATGCTAACTCTGGTATTCAGGATCAGAATGGAATCAAACTGTTGGGTACGGAGCTGGTGTTGAAGGATTGGCAGTAGTCTGGCAGGAACAAAACCTTAATAGCCCCTTCCCTAGGTTTGGCTCCACCTGGAGCTCTCATGTGCTGCTTCAGCCCCTCACCTCAGTCCAGGTTCTGTTGACTTGTGCAGCTGCAAGCCCTGGTGTCCCTGCACTTCTGCCTTGCTCCTAGCAAGCTTTCCAGGACCTGGGGTCTTGGCTTTGACCATCATTGCAGTGGCTGTGTCCCCATGGCCTCCTGATAGGCATCTATAAGCCTAACTCCTGGTTAGTTCCCAAGCACTGCTCACTATTCAATTTCCTACCATCATCCTTGGTTCGTATCATAGGATAACTCCCCCTCCCCCATTAGAACTGCTTGGTGCTGGGTGGCACCTGTGGCTCAGTGAGTAGGGCGCTGGACCCGTGTACCTAGGGTGGTGGGTTCAAACCTGGCCCCGGCCAAAACTGCAACAACAAAAAGGCAATGTGGCAGGTGCCTATAGTTCCAACTACTCGGGGGGCTGAAGAAAGAGAATTGCCTAAGCCCAAGAGCTGGAGGTTGCTATGAGCTGTGACGCCACGGCACTCTACCGAGGGCAACAAAGTAAGACTCTGTCTCTGAAAAACAAACAAATAAACAAACAAACAAAAAAAGAACAAAAAACTACTTGGTGCTGCCTGCTTTACCAAATCTCTACTGCCATGTACCCTGCACAACACACTCAGCCTTCCAGAGAGTTCTTCTAGCTTTGTGCGTCCTCACCCTTTCTCACCAAGCTTTTCCCTCAAATGGGGAAGATCAGTTCCTGGCTCTAGATTTTCACACCATGTCCTGATGCATTGCAGCCAGATTCTCAGAAATGATGCCAGTCATGAACTGGACCATTCCAGGACCTAATAAATTAATCTGTTTAGAGTCTGGGCTTGGCACATGTCTCAGCTTTGAGGGTAACAGGGCTGTCATTGTAAGCCCAAGTTCTAGGCAGAAAGGGGACAGGAAGTCAGAAGAAAAACAAAAATTGTGAGAGATGAAGGAAGAAGGAATATATACATTAAACATGCACGTTGAAGGGAATGCCATGACCTTGGCTTCTGGTGCATCCCAGGGGAACTCTTTTACTAGATGCTTGATGGACCATCAAGCTATCGTTGGAACAGGAGCATGACATGCTCAGCCCCAGGAAAAGGGCTGTCCTTATCAAGTGAGCACATAATTGTGCATAGAATCTAGTGCGTCTTTCAGCACACAGAGGACAGTGGTGGAGAGAACATGAGGTTTGGCTTCAGACAAACCTGAATTTGTCTCTTAGCTCTGCCCCTTTTGGGCTTAGTGTTTTTGTATAAAGTACTTGGACTTTGGAAGCCTCAGTTTTCTAATATCCCAAATGCGGGTGATAACATCAATTTCTAAATGCTTGGCACAAAGAGGATGTTTGACAGATGACGACTCTGTGCCTTTTTCCTTATCACTTCTCCCTGTCACAGCCCCAAGGTATCATAGTCTTGGTGGCTTGGCAGAACCATATACTGCTTTTCCTAGATAGTGACTTGAAGCTGTAGATTTCTACAAGCTGCCCAGTCTCCAAGTGTCCCCAGGCCAGCTGTGTGCAGCTACTACCATCAGCTCAATTGTCTAAATGTGTCTTACAGGTGACACTGGATGCAATTGTGCTCATCAGTGTGGGCTGACATATTCGGGTTCCCAGGGGCATCCAACATTCAGCTGCATTGTCATTGGAATTGTTGAGGAAACAGAGATACAGGGAACCTCCTACCCTCTTCCCCCTGCCCTCCTAAACCTAGGGATTTCTAGGGAAATCAAGTGGGTCTTTCCATGAAGAATCAATCCCCAGTATTGCCTGGATGGCAGGTTACATAACAGCCTTCGTATTCATGCACACGTGTGCACATCAACATTTAGCAAACCTTTATTGGGCTTTTGCTATGTGCCAGCCACTGTACTAGGTGTGGGTCACGCTGTGGTGAGCAAGGTACATGTCATTTCAGGGGAACACAGGGAGTAGAACAGTCTGTCTACAGATGAGAATCTATTCAGTAGAAGAGCTTTCTAATACAAAGTGAAAATGGAGTGTTATTTATGACTTGGGCCTCTATTATATTTTGCCATTTGCTAACAAAGCATACCTTTTCAAAATTCATTTTCCCACCATCTCATATTGATCAAAAGACAATTAGTAATTTTAATTCAAGACACATGAACAACTGTCTGTTGTTGGGAACTCGTATGATTTTGGAGGTTTCTGCTATGCAGAGGCATGGATCTTCTAGGGAGGTGGTGGGTGGGCCAGTGGGGATTGCTGACAGCCGATAGAACTACTCAGTTACTGGGAGCTCCTGCTGGATGGGGGTTTGAACTTTTTGTTATAAAAGCAAGGAAAACAGTCTCCCCACAAGCCTCCTTAGGAGAGAGCCTTGTTTAATGTTTGAAACATGGATGTGGGATTTAACTTTCATAAATCCTTGCTCTTTGCCCAATAGGGGGTGTAATTCAAGTTAACCTCATTTTGCCTCATTTCCCTTTTTCTGTAAAAGCAGAGAGTCAACTGAGGACCTTAGAGTCAGAAAACGTGTGAATCTGTCCTGGCTCCACCTTGTATAGTTGAGAGAAATTTAATGCTCAGAACCTCTGTTTCCTTCACTGTAAATCCTTAAAGTCAGGCTGGGCATAGTGGCTCATGCCTGTAATGCTAGCACTCTGGAAGGCCGAGGTAGGTGGACTGCCTGAGCGGAGGAGTTGGAGACCAGCTTGAGTAAGAGCTAGACCCATCTCTACTAAAAATAGAAAAACTAGCCAGGTGTTGTGGCAGGTGCCTGCAGTCCTAGCTATTTGGGAGGCTGAGGCAGGAAGATCGCTTGAGCCCAGGAGTTTGAGGTTGCTGTGAGCTAAGACACCACAGCATTCCACCCACATTGGCAGAGGAGACTGTCTCAAGAAAAACAAAGCAAAACAAAAGATTGACAACAATGACAAAAAGTCCTTAAAGTCTCTGTATTTGAGTTTGCAGTCTTTGATATCAGAAACAGGACTTTTCTTTTCAGCCCTTTATAGACTAAGCCCAAAATCATGCTTGTTGGATAAATGAATGAACCGTAGTGCTGAAGTTTGACTTCATCTAGTTCAAGAGACCTAATCAAACAGAGCTACCTGTATGGACCTGCTAACCGTCTTCAGAGTTCCTGCCTGGGTTCCTTGAACAGATGGGTGTGGCCAGGAGCCCTGGCATTTCCTAAAGGCAGCAACTACCCTGGGAGAATGTATACTTTCAGCTCTTGTTTGTTTCATGTGCATTAACTAACTCTCACAGGCCATTTCCCAGCATTGCTTTCTTTATTTCCTGTATCCCTCTCCCGCCCCACTACCTCCTCCCAGGTGTCTCCAGGTGTGTTTTCTCTGGCAAAGGACTGATCTAGATTTGAAACTTGCTTGGCCACTGGCCATTGGTGTGACTTTGGATGAGTTACTGTGTCTCTCAGAATCTCGGGTTTTGTTTTGTTCTGTTTAAAAATCAGCTCTGAGGGGAAAATATGCTTGTATTTTTTCTATCTTTCCTATGGCAGGATAGTGCTGAGGATCAAATGAGATAATTTTCTCTTCCTTCCTCTGTCTTCCCCTCCTTTCTTCTCCCCTCCCCTTCCCTTCCCAATAGAGTCTCACTCTGTTCCCCGGGCTAGGGTGCCATGGCATCAGCCTAGCTCACAGCTTCCTTAATTTTAGGCTCAAGTGATCCCCTTGCCTCAGCCCCCAGAGCAGCTGGGACTACAGGTGCCTGCCATGGCATCCAGCTAATTTTTCTATTTTTGGTAGAGAAGGAGTCTCACTGTTTCTCAGGCTGGTCTTGAATTCTTGAACTCAGGTGACCTATTGGCCTAGGCCTTCCAGTGTTAGCATCACAAGTGTGAGCACTACATCTGGCCAATTCATTCTTTCTTTCATTCATCTTTCAATCCAGCAAGTAATTACTGAGCATCAACTATATGTAAAAATGAATGAAACAGGGATTTTCTCTTGTTATTCTTTCAAAATGTTCAGAGAAATATATAAATAAGATACTTGCACTTGTATATTTGTTGCAGGAGCATTCACAATAGCAAAAATGTGGAATCAACTTGAATGTCCCTCGATGGGTGAATGGATGAAGAAAATGGAATTCAGTGGAATACTATTTATCCATAGCACAGAGTGAAGTCATGTCTTTTGCAGCAATGTAGATGGAACTGTCTCTCAAATGAAACAATTCAGAATCAAAGTCAAATACTGCATATTCTCACTTGTGAGTGGGAGCAAATAATATTTACACATGGGAGCAGAGTGTGGAATGATGGACAGTGAAGGCTCAGAAGTGTGGGAGGGATAGATGGTGAGAAATTACTTACCAGGTACAATGGTCATTGCTTGGGTGATGGTCATGCTAAAATCCTGGACTTCACCACTATGTCCAATATCCACATAACCATGCTGCACTTGTACCCCTTAAATTTACACAAATGAAAACAGAAAAGTATTAAGAGAAATGGCTATTAAATAAGGCTTATTAAAAGAAGGATTTTTTAATTGAATCTTGGAGCATGGGGAAAATTTGAACTTACAGAGAGGAGGGTGGGGAAGGGAGGACACCTGGGCAGAGGAATGGGCCTGAGTAAAGACAGGCATTGGAAGGAATGGGCTTCTTTTATCCATTCCCAGAGCTTCAACCGCCCCTGGTGTCTTTGAAGTAACCTTGACCCCCAGCATGGGTTGTGCTCCTAGTACAAAGCTTGCTTTTTTTTTGGTCTTTCTATTTGTTTTTAATTTTTTCCCTTTGATTGCCCTGAAGTTCTATAGTATAATAAAAATAATCAGCTATCTCTCCATGCAGTAGATCTGAGGATGAGAGACTCATGGCCGCTGCTAGCATAACCTTGTTCTATATCATGTAAGCAACCCATCAGAAGTTCTTCTGGAATGTGAAGCTGACTTCAAAGCCCTCTTCATTTGACTAGGCCTTAGGAGGTGCCATGTCCAATCATCACTTCTCAGTTACTGGATCACACTGCCCCTCCCTCGCCTTGCTATAAGATCAGAAGAAAGGGCAGTTCCATTGAACAGGAGAAAATGAGGTTCACTGCCTGGGGGGAGCTGATGTGGAGTGGAAACTAAATTAAGGAGGTCAAGAAACTGTCAGTTCAGAGTGGGAAAATGTTCTTCAACCAGTCTACAATATTAAGCCAAGTGGGGAGACCAAACATAGACAGACTACCACAGCATTCCTGGTGAGCAAACTCTGCAGAGCTGAGAGATTCTTAGCTAGGATCTTTCAATTAGACAGAATTGAGAGATCTTCATTTATTTGATTTATTTTAAGGGAGGCTGGGACCAGCTCCCAAAGTTAGGTTATACTGTACTCTCTCTGACTACACTTCGATAGCAAAATACAGAGAGTCATCCTTTCATAATTTTATCAGGATCTATGTTGATTTATAAAGTTGGGCTACTATAGAATAATAAAATGATGATTTTTAGATTTTTTTGGATTTTATGGGCTGATACATTTTTAAAAATTGGAGCTCAATCTAGGGTTATTAACTTTTTATCTTGCCAAATTAAGAACATAGACCTTGAAAATAAACTGATCACTTTAAAAGGAAAGTTTTTATGCCAATTATTAAGAAGGGATTAATCTTAGAATAATGGATAGTCATCCCAAAGAAAGTATAGTTGGTGCTCTTCCACCTTTGCTTTTGCTTTAAAATGTTTAAGATGGCCTCATTGTGAGCTTAGGTCATGGAACTGCCCTCGGGGACCCTGTGTACTAGATAGCAACTGACTTCATGAGTCTATAAGGGAGAGATTCTGTATTGACTGAGGACCTTCATGAGTACATGGATGGTTCTGGGGACAGCCACATCCGTTCCTATGAGTTGTATTTTGTGCTGGTATCGTATTTCCAGGCATTTATCGAGTTAATGGTTTGGCCCAATTCACTTTTATTCTGAGTCATTTTTGGAAAGGAAAATTTAATTCTCTGGGAACCCTTGTTTGTATTAGTGTTAAATCATTTGTCTGCTGTTTAATGATTTATGTACACAGAGCAAAGAGGTCCCAGAATTGCACTCTTGATAGGCCTATTCCTACCCCTCCCTCTACCACTCCAGGTTAGAGACATAATCTAGTTTAGTGCCACTGGGGATTCACTCCAGCTTACTCATTCCTTATATACATTTTCATACTTTGCTGATATTAGGCTTTAAGATGAGTACAAAGCCTTCCTGAGGAGACTTAAATGGGTGCTATGTTGTATTTTGTGCTATTAACATGCTGAACTGCTTATGTCTTCCTAACTCCACAATTACGTTTCTCTCAAACTTTCTGTGCTATTTTTGCTTCATAAATTGTGATCCTATGGTTTTTTTTTTTTTTTTTGAGTTCATACTCTTAATGTGGATGGGGCTTTGGTGCTCATTAAACCAGAAAGGTTGTTCTGTACGTTGTGCTGATGGGACCTCATATATTATACTACTCAGCACTGCCATCTATAATTTAACATAGTGATCCATGCATGTAATGTTCCAGCATTTGCAATACTTCTGAGTAATTGACAATATACAATGATAATAATACATCAGACAGTCCAGGCTCAGTTCTTTATGGTTAGTCTACTATGGAGGAAAGGTGAAAATGGTGACTGCTATTAACTGGGAGCTTTTCAGATCACAAAGTCAGAGAAAGCTTTTGTTATTAATATAGTTTGAGTAGTTGTTTAAAGTAGATAGCCCTGCATGGATAAGGAGACATTAAAAAAAATGGCTTCATCTTTTTCTTTTAAGTTATTGTAGTTCATTTAAAGGGAATGATTTATTTTGATGAAGTGGAGTTGAGCGTATGAACTTGAGTTGTAACGTATATAATAGGCTGGATGATATAGGAGACCTCCATATTGCAAAATGTATTGCATTTGTCACCCAGTCAGTGAAATTAGGATTTATTTTCTTAAAATAAAAATCTGGGACAGCATGGCTTAGGAATCACAACATAGTTGCGACACACAGTGGTGCATGTTGCAAAATACCATAGTGTGTCTGGAGGGCACACTATGGTATTTAAAATGTGATATTGTTTAGGAACAGGCCTGGCAATATATGTTTTTGTGAGAAAAATACTACAAATTTCCTTTATTGGTTATAAGTATTCCATGTTAGTACAGAATTGGGCATTATCTTCATAATAATTCTTTCTCGACCTTGTGGGGGTTATAGAGGAGTGAAATGTTTTTAGGAGGGAAAAAAATGCTTAGCATCTCCGAGGACAAGGCGCCCTCTGGTGCTTGAAAACTGCAGTGCTGTGACATACAACCCCCTATGAAGCTGGGTTAGGTGGGAGGAGGGAGGGGGGTGGGGTCTTGGTGTGTGCCACACCTTTTAGGGGCAAGACTCGATTGCAAGAGGGACTTTATCTAACAAATGCAATCAGTGTAACCTGGTTTCTTGTACCCTCAATGAATCCCGAACAACAACAAAAAAAATAATAATTAAAAAAAATACATGAGCTTTAGAGGCAGGTTGATCCCTGCATTTTATTTCTTGGCTCTGCCATTTGTGTACCCACCATGTGACCTTGGGCAAGTTGCTTAATCTCCTAGAACCTCAGTTTCTTTGTCTCTAAAATGGAGAAGAACTCCTTGTCTTATAAGGATGTTCTGAAGAGTGGAGGAGCAGACACACACCCAGGTAATTGCTAAGTAAGTTTTGGCTTTCCTCCCCGTATGTCTGGAGAAGGGACATTGCCATGAGGCGGCTTCCAGCTCTGAAGACTCAGAAACTTCTTAGCATTCTTGAAGAGCAGCGTGATGGGCACAGGTAAAGAGTCTGTCTACATACAGGGAAAGAAAGCCGGCCCATTCAGTTAGGCCTGCGGTTAACAGC
Organism: Arctocebus calabarensis; assembly: GCA_963573935.1. Classification (NCBI taxonomy): domain Eukaryota; kingdom Metazoa; phylum Chordata; class Mammalia; order Primates; family Lorisidae; genus Arctocebus; species Arctocebus calabarensis. Next base: position 15,374 of record CAUYON010106071.1, on the reverse strand, counting down.
CTATCATTTTAATATCAGCTTTGAGTAAAGTCATTTGCACTCATAAGTAAAAAAAAAAAAAAAGAAGAAAAAGTTCTTCAGGTAAATTTGCTTTTTCAATCTTGTTTTTTTCAGGTCAGAGATTTATTCTTGTATAAATGTATGAAACTAAGGCATGGGATCCTACTTCAGCAAATAATGTCTGCTTGACAGATCTTTACTTGGGAGTAGACAAAAGGGAATTCAGGTGTATAGTCTTGTCACACCAGTAACTTATGACAGTCCCGACTGGTTTGGAAGTATTTACTGTATGCTAAGAGTAGGAAATTTTGGCTTCATAATTTTGATCTTTTGGTTCACTCAGATCTTAGATTTTTCTCTTTGCTCTAAGAAACCAGTTTTTAAAACTATTCTTTTAAAATCTAGTCATAATTAATATTACTGGAATATGTAAGCAATGCAAAGCACAATAAAACCATCATCTGATAAAACCTTGACTAAAGGATTATATCAAACTGCAAAATTCTCACATGGTGAAAATTTGCCTGGTTCAAAATAATCAGCATAGAAGTAAGAACTTCTGATTTTGAAACAAACAATGAAATAAAAAAGGCAATGGCTAAAATTGCACATGGTAATTTATTAAATTGAATATTTATGATGGAAAATTCAAATATTTGTGAAAAATGTAAATCCGAAAAGGTTGTGCTGGAAACACTGGATTTGACAAAAATATTAGCCATAGAAAAAGACGACAAAATAAACAAGGTCTTGTGATGGTCAACTTTAGTGTCAACTTAACTGGCTTAAGGAACACATAGAGTGAGGGTGTTTCCAGAAGAGATTGTTAGCACGTGCGCCCGGTGGACTAAGTGAGGAAGATCTGCCCTTCGTGCAGCCGGGTACCATCCAGTCAGCTGGGGGCCAGGAGTGCATAGAGATAGAAAAAAGATGAGTTGGTCTCTCTCTCTAGGAGCTGGGATACTCTATTCTCCTTTTACTTGGACAACAGAACTTCAAACTCTCTGGCCTCTGTACCAAAGGCCTTACAGTAGGCTTTGGCCTTACACTGAGAGTAACACCATCAGCTTCCTTGGTTCTGAGGCTTTCAGACTTGGACTGAACCTTGCTACTGGCATCCTGGGTCTCCAGCTTGCAGATGGCCTTTTTTGGGACTTCTCGGACTCCATAATTATGCATATCAATTCTTCTAATAAATCCTCCCCCATATATTTATATTTCTCTCTATATATACAGATATAGAGGGATGTGTGTGTGTTTGTGTGCATGTGTGTATATACACACATCTATACCCTGGTGTTTCTGTCTCCCTGGGAAACTCTAATAAACTTCCTAGTGGCAGGTGATAAATTTTGTAAAATTTGATATGAGCAAGAAATGAATCAATGAACTATGTTCATGCTGTAAATTTTATGAGGAAAAGATTTAATGGCACTTAAAATAAGTTCATTAAAATAGATATGAAAATGGGGGAAAAACTAGATATTCCTTAACTAGGCAAAGAATTAAATTTATTTCATGGAGTTCATTCCAGAAAATGTCTCTTTATGAAAATGGAGAAATATTGGTGCAGTTCAACCTCTCCTTTGCTCATATGTTCCACATGCTCCAGGGATGTTCTGGCATCATTTCAAATCCCAAGTCCTTGCTGTGCCTCAGCCCCTGTATGGCCTGGATCTTGGTCCCCCACCTTGCCTCATCCCACCCTCTGGGCCCTGGTTCCCTGTGTTCTAGCCACACTGGCCTCCTTACTGTCCCTCACAAATGCCAAGCACATACTCCTTGGGTTTGGCCAGTTTCCTCTTCCCCAGGTGTCGCCTAACTCACTCTCTCCCTTCAGTGGGGGGTCTCTCCTCAAATCATTCCTCACAGAGAATTTCTTGAACTATGTTACTCCCTCTTCACCCCTTACCTTGTTTTCTTTTTTCTCAGTCATTAGTACTTCCTGACATTATTTTAGCTGTCTGTTTGTTTGTCTACTTCCTTGGCTGGAATGTAGTTCACTTCTCACTCTGCAGTGTCTCCATGAGGACTTGGCAGGCGAGAGGCTCAATAAATAATTGGTTGAACAAATTGTCGTTAAAATGCTTGTATTCATTAACATGGAGCCAGCATTTTCCCTGGACCAAATTTTAGGGTCAGAACGTCCCATGAAGCAAAATTGTAGGAGAAAAGGGACAGAATCCAAATCTCACCAGTTGTCTTCATGACCAGAAACCAGGGTCTGCAAACGTGGCCAGCTTTAATGCTTTTCCCCATCACCGTTCTGACTTTCTTCCCTCTGGGTACTGCCCTTCCCTATTGAAGATAGGTGTGGCCATTGAACTGGACTTGGTCAGTGGAATGTGGGCAAAAGAGATATTTGTGTGAGAGGTATACCTCCAATTTCAATTGTTGGTCATATTTCACATTAGCTAAAAACTGGGCATTATTTCTTCAGCATGATTCTTCTCAACCCTGGCAGAGTGATGTAGAGGGGGAAGACTTTCTGAGCTACTGTGCAATTTTATAAGCTTACTTTTCTCTGCTGTGACAGAGTGATCTCTCCACAATGATGTCTTTATCACCTTGTTCCTTGAGGGGGCATGGTGCAGGCTGGAGCCCTCCATTGACCTGAGTTGGATGTGAAACCTGGCATGGAGCCACACCTCTGTTTTTAGCCACTGGAAATGTTAGGGTTGTTTATTACATAACTGAACCCCTCATAATACGGCAAGTCACACACTTTGTCTCGTTTAATCATTATGTTTTTTTTTTTAGGACAGTGAGTAGATTTTATTTTATTCAATTATATTATTGTTCTGTCTTCCCACTTCCAAACCCATGAGTGGCTGGAAGTGTCGGGCTGATGTGCACAACACACCTGGATTGTCTGCATGTTGATCTGAGAGGTGCAAGTCAGGGAGGAGAGCCATGGAACTGAATTTGCCCTTTGAGCAAGCCTCGGTGGAAATGTTGGACCAGGGCTGAACTGGGCAGGCTGAGCTGGAATGTAAAGCCTGAGCGAGGAAATACCTTTGAGGGTAAAACGTACACGTTTTCTGCAAATATCAAGGAACAACTGAAAAACAACAAAAAAGAGGAATAACTGTGTTGGTTAACATGAACAAATATACTTCATCATCTTTGCTTTCTGACTGCCCTTTTGGCACGGGGCTGGGAGTCCGACTTCTGAGATCTAGCTAAGACTCCAGAACTAGTTTCCATTACTCAACCTCAGATCTTGATCACCTGGCTGAGTCAGAGACTTTCCTCATACTTTTATAATCAGAGTTTACTCTGTTGTCTTGAGTAAAAAGTGGAGATTAGGAGGCAGCCCTTTGTTCCTAGATCCTTGATTTTAGGATTCATCCAATCTTTGCATTGTCTGTAAAAGGTGCTAGTCATTACTATTTCCATTTATCTCTGTGGAAACAGATCTCACAGAGGATAAGCAATCTGCCGAGATCACCCAGGTACTAAGTGGCAGAACTGAAAATATAAAACCAATTCTGGCCAATTCTATGACCTGAGCTCTGAAACACGACCCTCTCAACTTCTCAGTGTGTTGCTGAGTATGTTATAGTCCACTGGGCTCATGTGGAATATGCTCATGTGAGCTGCAATAGGTTCGTTGAAACTGGACAACCATCTAAATGCCTTCAAAATCAAGTGACATGGCAGCGATCTAGAGAGATCATCAGAACTGTCAGTGTCAAGTTTTTTCTGACTGTCAGTAATATGCAGTGAATTAAATATTAAAATCCACTTCAAGGTAAAGTGGGTTTAAGGACTTTGCAAGGGGCTGAACTAGTTCCCATTTGGGTAGAGTTTAGTTGTTCCATTTATTTCCATTTAGTTTTGAAAACCTCTGTGGTTTTACCTAAAAGCTGAATAGACAAATTTCAAAAATGAACTGATATTAGAGGAGGTCCAGCATTTTCTCCCACTATGTTCAGTTTGGAAGAAGTCAAACCATCTGGGGATAATGGGGAGCTGTGGGGCAGGCCAAAGGGTGGGACCCCAGGTGTGCGGCCTCAGGCTCACAGACGGCAGTAGTGGGGGCCCCACCTACAAACTACGCACAGCCCCAGGCGGGTGGGCTGGGGTGAAAGTGTCACTCCTATGTTTCTGAGACTGACACCCCCTTTTCTTCTCAGGCAGGCATTAGGGCTTCTTGCCATGGCTGGGTTTGGTTTTGAAAATGGTTTTCTATTTTTATTTAGATCATTTATGATTTGCATTCAATTTCCAAGCTAAGGGAGAGGGGCTTCTTGTTATTTCCTCCACATATGGCCTATTCAGTCAAGAAGAGAATTTTTCCAACGTGCAGAAAACTACTTTTACACATTTAGGGTAGTTAGGATAGTAGAGTTATTACATTTGCAGGAAAAAAAATGTGCTGTAATGAGTTTATTTCAGGATATCAGCCATACTGTGTGTATAAATATAAACACACACTTATACACACATTTTATTTAATGAAGTCTAATTAAAAATTGCTGAATCCTTTCTTGCTGGGCCATGTGGCTTGATCATGTGTGTGGACAAATTTAAATGTGGGTGATTTTTAGATGTGATCCATGTCTCAGAGCAGAATAGGAGAAGGGACAGGTAGAGACTCCCAGAAAAAGATCAGAATGTGGTGACCCTTCAAAGACAAGTCTTTCAGGGTAGTGGGGCTCACATTCATTACCACAGAGGCTGTACAAATGGGATTTTAGTTTTATTTCTCTCTGAGATGGAAACCTGTAAGACACAGGTTAATCTTTCTTTCACAGGCCTCTCCACTTTTCTGTAATGAAAGAGGCCATTCAGTTTGCATCTGGAGAGTCCTAAACCAACCTAACATGAGCTGGGGTTCTGGAGAGCTCTGCTAAGTTCCTTGATCATCAAGGAACACAGTTGGGATCCTTCTGCTAACAAATCTCATTTTAAAGAAAGTTAGGAAGGGGAAGCCATTGTAATTGTGGGCACTAATGAAAAGCCAAGAGAAGAGAAAATCAATAATCCCCTGGCTCTGAATACCACTATCTGTGGTCAGGAACCAAGGCCTTCACTGTGTATGTGAATATGTAGCTCATGCTGCCAGAGGGGTGTGGGATATAGCAGAGGTGGCAGCAGAGACACCGACCCAGTTCTTGCCAAACTGTGCAAGACTGAGAATCCCATTAGGGAGATATATCCTGACAAATGCGAGGTGGTGGCTTTGCTCTGAAGGTGGAAGGAACTGAGCTTGGGAAGAAGTCACAGTCCTGAACACTTGAGGTGATGGCAGGACTTTAATGGCCCTTTGCATGTGAGTTGAATGGTATTCCCCCATAACAGTGGTTCTCAACCTTCCTAATGCTGTGATGTATTTTCATTGTTACAAAGGGGTCACGACCCACAGGTTGAGAACCGCTGCCCCATAAGGTATGCTCTGGTATTAATTCCTATTAACCTCTGGTATCCATGAACGTGACCAAATTTGGAAATAGGGTCGTTATAGATGTAATTGATTTATGATGAGATCATATTGGATTATAGTGGTCTCTGATCTGAATGTCCGTGTCCCTCGAAAATTCCTATGTTGAAATTTTAACCTCGAACATGATGATAATAGGAGGTAAATAGGGCAAAGCTCTCATGAATGGGATTAATGCTTTTAAAGAAGAGGCACGAGGTGGCTCGAGTACTCCTTCTACTATGTGGGGTTACAGTGAAAAGACTGTCAAGGAAGTGGACCCTCACCAGACATGGAGTTTGCCAGTGCCTTGACATTGGACTTTCCAGTTTCTAGAACTGTGTGTAATACATTTCTGTTTTTAATAAGCTTCCCAGTGTATGATGTTTTGTTATTCAAGCCACCTGAATGGACTAAGACACATGGGCTTTCACTCAATGTCTGGTGTCCTTATGAGAAGAAGGACAAAGACCAAGTGATGGTGGAAGCAGAGATTGTCATGTGGCTGCTGTGAGCTAAGGGATGTCAAAGAGTGCCAGCTGCCACCACAAGGTAGGAAGAGGCAAGGGAAGATTGTTTTCATAGAAGCCTCAGGGAGAGCATGGCCCTGTCTTCAACTTCCTTTCACAATTCTGGTCTCTGGAACCGTAAGAGAATAAATTTCTATTGTTTTAAGCTGTTTAGTTTGCAGGCTCTGGTATGGAAGCCCCAGGAAACAAACTAACACAGTATGCAAAGGGCCATCGCATCAGCCCCAGGGCAGTGGGGCACAATGAGCAGCTGGTGGGACAACAGGTGATAAGTAAGTCTCAGAGCTGCTGGCAGGTGAGTGGGGGGACGGGGCAGCCTGTTGGCAGTGGTGCCAGGTACACTACTGCAGGGGCCGCTGGGAGGAGGTGGCTCGTTTCTCATTCAGTGGGACCAGGGGAGGGCTTTGGACAGACTGCAGGAACAGGTAGCACTCAGATATTTAGGTATTCTCAACCCTCGACCTCTGTCACTCTATTTCATTGTATTTTCCAAAGGTGTCCTTGACATCAGCTCCTGTCTGGCTTGCTATTTAGAGTCCTGCTGCTCTTCTATCCCCATGGTGAGGATCAGGCTCCTTCCCTTTGAATTTTGGCAGGTATATGATTTCCTTGTAACTAACAGAATGTGAAAAAGTGATGCTCCGTGATTTCCAGGTTGGGTAATGAAAAGCAATGCCACATATACCTTGTGTGCTGAGGCTGTAAACTTGTCCTGGAGCCCAGAACACCTTTCAGCAGACCAGCTGCCCTGCAGCCGCCATGTTGTGAGGAAGCGCACACTGGTCTACGTGGAGAAGCCCTGAGATGACGTGAAGAGAGATGCCCTGCCACTTGCCAGATGCTTCCAGCCCCTCTCCTTCAACTCACAATGTTCCAGTTCCAGCCACCGACTGACCCCGAGCCAAAACCATCTAGCCAAGTTCTTCCTGAATTCCTGACAGGCACAACCTGGGAGCAACAACAACATATATATATTTGTTTATATATATATGTTTAGAGACAGAGTGTCATTATGTTCCTGATATGGTTTGGATGTTGGGCCGCTCCTAGTCTTGTGTTGAAATTTTGGTTCCCACTATTGAAGGTGGAGCCTGGTGAGAGGTGTTAGTGTTATGGGGGCAGATTCCTCTGGAATGGCTTGGTGCTGTCCTGGAGATAATGAGTAGGTGAGATTTTGTTCTATTAGCTCACCTGAGAGCTGGTTGTTTAAAACAGCCTGGCACCTCTTCCCTGGTTTTGCTTTTTCTCTCACTATATGTCACATCTGCTCTTGTGTCACCTTCTGCCTTGATTGGAAGTTCCCTGGAGCCCTTAGCAGGAGCAGATGCTGGCACCCTGCTTCTTGTATGGTCTATAGAACTGTGAGCCGAATAAACCTCTTTATAAATTACCCCCAGTCCTTCATGGCAGCATAAAACAGACTAACCCCCTCCATCAGGCTGGGGTGCAGTGAGGTTCACAGGAATGATCACACTACACTACAAGCACCACAACCTTGAATTCCTGGGCTGAAGCATTCTTCTACCTCAGCCTCCTGAGTAGCTGGGGCTGCAGGCAGGCAGCCCAGCTCAAGATAATATTTTTGAAAGACACTAAGTTTCGGGTGCCTTGCTCTGAAGCAGTAATAACTAGAGCCCCTTCACACATTTGCTCAAATGCTGCTTCCCCTGTGAGGTTTTCTCTCACTCTGGAGGTAGTGGCTTCTGCCTTTGAAAGGACGCCTTTCTCACACAGCCCTTAGTTTTGCAGTTTTCAACATAGTCCTTGGTTCAGAGCTCAGTTTTGCTGGTGCCAGTCTCCAGTTCCTGTGGGAAGCCTCCTAAGTCCCATGCTTTTATTATGCAGAATTTATTCTGTCCCCACCTTGCCCACTGAGTGGACAGGGCCACACCCATTCCAGCTCTCCCAGGAACAAGAACTCCAGGGACCAGATCTCACACTTTGTAAGAGCAGGGTTGGCTGGATGTGTGGGCTCACGTCTGTAATCCCAGCACTTTGAGAGGCTAAGGTAAGAAGATCACCTGGGCCAGGAATTCAAGACCAGCCTGGGCAACTTAGTGAGGTTCTATCTCTATAGTTATAAATAATAATAATAAAAAGAATCAGCTTGATGCTCTAGTGATGGTGATGGGATTTTCAGTCTAAGAAGAAAACAATTGTCTAGTTCAACATCAACTGTTAAATGAAAAACCCATCTGTGTCACCCATGGGGGCTGTGTCTTACCTTTGTATCCTTGAATTAATTAGTGCTTCACAGAGAAAGTCCCATGGATGGATGGATAGATGGATAATAGGTAAGTGAATAAATGGAGAGAAACACTTGAAAAATAAGAAGTGGAATTTGCAGAATTGTAGCACATGGGCTGCCTTTTTCCAATTCTGTGCCCATGGAAGTCATGGTTAAGGGATCTAAGCGTTCTCCTCCAGGGACCTGAGAGGCTGCCATATACTATTTTTTTTTGAGACTGTCTCACTTTTTCACTGTTGGTAGAGTGCCATGGTGTCGTAGCTCACAGAAGCCTCCAGCTCTTGGGCTCAAGCAATTCTCTTGCCTTAGACTCCCAAGTAGCTAAAGGGGATTAAAGACGCTGGCCACACGTGTGGCTATTTTTAGAGATGAAGTCTCACTCCGGCTGAGGCAATCCATTTGCATCAGCCTCCCAGAGTGCTAGGATTACAGGCATGAGCCACCACGCCCAGCCCGTATACTCTTTTTTAAACACAGATCTACAAATAAAAACTAGCAATCGATCATTTTTGTGCTAGAGAGAGCTAAAAACATAATGCATTTTTTTCTTTTGCTACTTCAATTTCTTAAAAATTTTGCTAAAATAAAAATTGACATTCTGTATAAGTTGCTTCTTGGATCTTCTCTCCCCTCCACCCAGTTTTAAGCAAAGTTCATTAAAGCTACTTCCATGTTCCAGGCCTTTTCATGCCCACACATTCCACATTTAGAAAAAATATCACAACACTCTGTGGTCTTTGCAGTGGACTAGAATGTGGTAAAGCCTTAAGAGTCCATCTCCAAAAGGGGAAAAAATATAATACAGCACAGCATGGGATTCTGGAGTCGATGTGGTCAATAATGCTGGCATTGTTTCCAACCAATCACCAGGAAGACAGGACCAGTGGAGAAAGGAAATTACCCACCATCCACATAATTGCACCAATTACTAGAATTGGTTCATAGGCCATAAAAAAAATCAATCCAAGAGAAGCATAAAGAGATACAAATGAGAGTGGATCTTCGTGATTATTGGTTTTCATTCGCAGCCACATTTGAACCACCTTACCGACTGAAAGTAGGATGGCATTTCTGATCAATTATCTTGTCATTCTCCACTTTCTGTACCTTCCTTTTATGGGGATTTTATTTTCCTTCCTGTTTTTTCTGCGTTTTGATTACTATAGTGCTGTGCCTGGATTTTGTGGAAAAGGGATGTTAGGAGGTGAAGAAAATTACCCTTTGTTGTGCATAGACCTGGTACCAGGCAAGGCCTTATATTTCTTGTGTGACTTACCTCCTTTAATCCTGACTATTCCCCCATCCAGTGAGGAAGTCACTGTTATTAGGTCTGTTCTACAGAGGAAGAAACTGAGGTTCAGAGAAGGTAAGTCACTTGCCACATGATTACAAAGCAGATTCAAATTCAGGGCTGCCTGTCTGATCCAAAGGTTTTACTTTGCCTATTGAACAATTTTACAATGCCTTATCCAAAAGGTTTGGAGCCAGATGTGTTTTGAAATTCAGTAGGGTATGGAATGAGAATATGACCCATACTCCATATAGGACTTAATACTCCCAGTGGGATCTGGGAGTACAGTAGCACCCTGTAATCAAAGACATTAATATTTTAGCAGTGAAACATATTAATATTCAAACTAAGTGGGATAAATAAAAAGTACAAAATATCTCATTTTTTTTGGTGGGGGGCTGCCTAATGGTGATTTTGAACCTATCTTATGTTTCTGATTTTCAGAGCTTTTAGATTTCATAAATTTGGATACTGAATTGTGGGCCTGTGTCATCCTGGCCCGGAGAGCGACTTGGCACACAGTTGTCCTCTTCCTCAGGGAATTCTGAAATGGAACATGCTAGAGCTGAAACAAGACAAAACAAACAAAAACCTGATATTGTTCATCATAGGCCTGATTTATAACCACTTGGCATTTAAAAAATGAATATGGCTTTAGGGACAAATTTGGAGCAGAACCATTATAGTCTTTCACAAACTACCAAGTGCCGAGCAGCAAGAAGACGAGGGGTCCCTGCAGTCTCCAGGGCAAATCTCACCCAGGGCCCTTGGAGCTGTAATCCTAGACTGCCGTCCACACAGAGGAGCCATTTGGACTGCCCATGAAACTGAGACCCTGCAGCTGTTTTCAGCCCTCCCCTCTCAGGTCTCGTCTCTGACGATTGATGGGAGTATCAGAGTGCCACCAGTATTTGTCCTGAGTAATTAGATTGACCCTTCAAAGAAAAGGTCAGTTCAGATAAAATGATATTTTTAAGTGAAGGGCCAGACTGCCATTGTGGAATATCTGTAGCTTACTTGGAGGATGAGTTTTCAGCCTTGGTTCTGTTATTCCATGGTTCTTTATGTTCAAGGTAAGTGGATCATTTCTGCCCCATCCACCCCCAACCCTCAGGGAACTCTATTTCTCTTGGTGTCATGTACCTACCCTCTCTGCTGCCCTGTAGGCACAACTGGTTGGGCTAGGATGGACCATCCTTAACTTTTCTGTCTTGGATTTTAATTATAAGACACAGAAACTGAATAAATCAGGTGGTTAAGAACCCTGGTTTGTAAATCACACCTTAGTTAAAGGAATAGAAACCAGGAAGCTGATTCTCTCATAGAAGAGATTTGAAGAGAGAAATTGAGGCCTGCTAAGTTTTCTTTTAGGGCAGGGTGCTCCAAGAGTATCTGAACAATTCAGAGGCCCAGGGTCGGTAGGGTCAGAAGGTAATAGTTCCTGGTAATAAGCCTTAATATCCATGAATTCAGAAGTTTTGATGTGTGAGATAAAGATTGGATAGATGCTTACCCATTTTATTTCCTCTTCATGATGACACAAGAAGACTACTCCTCCCAACCTCCCTTGCATTAGCTTGGCACTACGTGTCTGGAGTCTGGCCAATAGAATCTGAACAGTAGTGATGCTTAAACTTACAACCATGGTCTCTAAAACATTCCCTGTGTTCTTCCTTGCTCTCATTTTGCCACCTGTGTGATTGAAAACAGTGAACTCTGAGATGGCAGAGCCCAATTCATAAAGCTACAGACTTTATGTTCCTGGAGACTTTCTACCTAGATAATCTGCTGTGATTGACGTGATTCATGGTGGGGTCTTGAGCCACACAACATCAGGTTGACCTCTGGAGCAGATGGTATTTGGTCAGTCTTCCTTGCCAAAGGAAGTTATTAAACCCCCAATAAAAATTTCGCACATCAAGTCTGTGGAGAGCAAACCTGATTTACAATACTTAAATGTGTTAATACACATCATTGATCGGAGAATTAAGTATGTCTATATAACTCAACTGGGAGAGGACATCTGGAAAATCATGACTGGTCTCTCCTAGGCCCTGCCTGATGGAAAGACCCCATGTGCCTTTTCCATTGCTGATTTTAGTCTCTTCCCTTTCACTGTAATAAACTGAGTGTGACAGCTTTTTTAAGTTCAGTGATCCTTCTAATGAGTCATTGAACCAAAGAGTGGTCTTGGGGGCCAAACACAACTATAATATTTTAATAAATTAATACAGTAAAAGTTTACTTGCTGTTCATGTGAAGTCTGTAGCTTTATGAATTGGGCTCTGCTATCTCAGAGTTTACTGTTTTCAATTACACAGGTGGCAGAGATGAGAGCAAGGAAGAACACTGGGAATGTTTTAGAGACCATGGTTGTAAGTTTAAGCGTCACTACTGTTCAGATTCTATTGGCCAGACTCCAGACACGTAGTGCCAAGCTAATGCAAGGGAGGTTGGGAGGAGTAGTCTTCTTGTGTCGTCATGAAGAGGAAATAGAATGGGTAAGCATCTAACCAATCTATCTCACACATCAAAACCTCTGATTCCATGGATATTAAGGCTTAAAGCAAAGTCAAATTTACATAAGTATTAGTATTAGAGAAAGTAAAAGAAAAAGTAAATACTAAAGGAGGTAATGCTTAATATGACAAAAATCATGGACGTGGTAGGTGAATAACTAAAGTTTAGAAAACACTGGACCTGATGGTGGGCATGGGACCTTTTAGCTCCCACATGCTTCTGTGATGGTGGCACCAGTTAGTGGATAGTCCCGACTATGGCAGTGGATAGCCATAGTCTCCGATCAGTTTGCTGGGTCTGCTAATTTATGAATTTAAGAGTTTGCACTTTTGAGTCAATCTGCCTGTTGAAATCTAAGATAGGAAAAATTAACGTCTATTTTTTTTTAACATCATGCTATGTCAAATAAAATTGAAGAAACATTTAATTTTAATTCAAAATTTATTCTTGGGAGTGAGTACAAGAAAAACTCTTTTTTAGCCCTAAGTATATTATTTTTCTCTTTAAAGGAAGATCCATCTTGGCCTAGTACAGAATATTCCCTTTAAAACTTTTGGCTTACTCCTGCTATGTGTTTGAAATGGCTCAGTGAACATTTTCTTGTGAAAGATACAGCAAGATGTTTTAAAGCCCAGGAATAACTTTTGACAGCTGACAAATCTTCTGAATGCAGTGAACTTGTCAAAAGCATGATTCTAGGTAAAGTTTTGTTCACCCGGGGAAGCTCAAACAGAACAAAGACAACACCACCATCAAAACTATATTGGCAGAAACCTATGGTAGAAAATTAGCATTCTGTGCCACCAACTCTTATCTGTGCCAGATAATAGTGTTTTATAAGACAATAAAATAATTTTTTTCTTTTTTTGAGACTCTGCCACAAAACTTTGAAACTTTGTCACTGTTGCCTACCTTAGAGTGCCGTGGCATCATCATAGCTCACAGCAACCTCAAACTCCTGAGTTCAAGTGATCCTCTTGCCTCAGCCTCCAGGCAGCGGGGACTACAGGCACCCACCACAACAACCAGCTTACTTTTCTATTTTTAGTAGAGGCAAGATCTTGCTCTTGTTTAGGGTGGTCTCTAACTCCTGTGCTCAAGTGATCATCCACTTTGACCTCACAGAGTGCTAGGATTACAAGCGTGAGCCACCAGTATCCAGCTCAAAATAATTTTTTTAACTTCAAAATATTAAGGGAGAACAAATGTTTTTGTTATGTGGATACATGATATAATATTGAATTCAGGGCTTTTCCTGTGTCCATCACCAGAACAAGGTTCGTTGTACCCAATAGGTTCAGTTTATCTCTCAACTCACTCCTACCCAAGCAAAATAATTTAAATACATCCAGACTAGTAGAGGTTTTATATGAGTCTGATCATGGAAAATTCTAAAATTTTGGAATCTGAAGAGCTCAGAAGGCCACTTGTTTATCCCTCTGCCCTTATCAGGGCTGCCTAAAAAATCACTCAAGACCTCTAGGAGCTGAGGGGCCAGTTGTGAACTCTTCTTCTCAGTAGAATGCCTACATCAGTGTTCAAATACTGTAGATGTGGCACTGACATTGGAAGTTAGTGAGTAATTTTTACCCAAAATAGTAGAGCTTTACATTTGATTTTTGATTTAGTCTTCTATTTTTAAATAAAAGGGCAATCTTTAAGCAATCTTCGACTAGATTAATTCCCTATAATACTGAACAACAGTTAGTAAAATTTGGTAGAAGTGAACATGGGGAAACTTGACTGCTTTGAGGGCAATTCTTGGTTCACACTACACCACCTTCTCTTTAAAAATCTTTAAAAAAAGACTTCAGAAACTTATGTCAATTATAGGTTGTATTTGAAGGTAGCAGTGAGATGATCACAAATAACCAAGAAATATGGTGGATTAATTACATACAAATAAATTAATGAAATAAAATTAAATAGGAGGAGTTGACCCATGGGAGTCCAGATACAAGGTTACTGAATTAAGTAAAACTAAATTAGACTACTTAAATAAAGTTCACTGGGAGGCCTCAGCCCCTGGGAACAATTTCTTTACTTGTCATTTAATCAGTGATGATAATAGTGTGATATTTATTATAGCATAAAAAGTGGGGTTAGCAACCGTAAACTCTGATGATGGAGGAACATCATGGCTTGGGTCAGGAACCTCCTTGTGGGGACACAGTGACATCATAGAGGTGTTCTCTTATGATGTTCTCTTAAGGTGTTCTCTTGGCCTCACAGAGTGCTAGGATTATCTTGATTTGCACAAATCATCTCTCTGCATTATCTACCTACATTATATGCTTACTATACATACTCTTACAAAGTTCTAATTACTGATCTGGCTTCCTGAGATCATGGAGATAATGAAACTCGTTCTACCGAAATTAAGCAGAAATTAAGTTTATTATAGGATCTTTGATTGCTCACGTGTTCTCTAGGAGGGCCAAAAGGTTATGCTTGGGTGCTCTGTAACCCGGAGCAGATCTCATGATGGGATGGTTCCAGGGGCTATCCCATTGATGACACCCCTGATCACAGATATAAAAACATGGTTCACTATTTTTTTCTTTTTTAAATTTCAGCCTAATATGAGGGTACAGACAATTAGGTTACCTTGCTTGCATTTGTTAGGTAGAGTCCCAGTTGTAGTTGTGTTCCTTACCCAGAAGGTGTGCATATACCCCGACATTGTACCTGTCCCCAACTTGAATTTAATTGTGTTTTTCTCTTATGTGGGGGTATTTTTGTTCATCTACTCGTTTCATAATAGAATTGAGCGCATTGGAGGCTTACTTTGTCATTCTTGTGATGCTTTACTAAGTAGGATATTTTTCAGCTCCATCCTGATTAATATAAAAGATGTAAAATCTCCATCTTTTCATGGCTGAATAGCATTCCATGGTATACATATATCATAGCTTATTACTCCATTCATGGGCAGAAATTAACCCAACTGATGGGCAGTTGGGTTAATTTCACATCTTGGCAATTGTGAATTGAGCTGCAATGAACAGTCTAGTGCACGTGTCTTTATGGTAAATGAATTTTTTCCTCTGAGTAGATAGCTAGTAATGAGACTGCAGGATCAAATGGAAGGTCTGCTTTAGTTCTTTGAGGATTCTCCATACTTCTTTTCAAAGAGGCCACAATTCACTATTGATGCTGGAAAGGAGATACCCAGTTGTTGGCCACCGCTGTCGTAAAAGCACCTTCAATGCCATCCTCTTTTTTTTTTTTTGTAGAGACAGAGTCTCACTTTATCGCCCTGGGTAGAGTGCCGTGGCGTCACACTGCTCACAGCAACCTCCAGCTCCTGGGCTTAAGCGATTCTCTTGCCTCAGCCTCCCTAGTAGCTGGGACTACAGG
>CAUYON010106070.1:0-10465 GCA_963573935.1 Arctocebus calabarensis | reverse complement strand
GACTGTAGTTATTCAGCTTTTGTCTGATTCAAAATATGCAAATATTCTTTCCCAGTGTGTAGGTTGTCTATTTGCTTTGGTTGTGGTCTCCTTAGCTGTACAGAGCTTTTCAGTTTAATTAAGACCCATTTGTTTATATTGATTATTATTGCAATTGCCACGGCACTCTTCTTCATAGTCTTTCCCCAGGCTGATATCTTCCAGTGTTTTTCCTATGCTTTCTTTGAGGATTTTTATCATTTCATGCCTTAAATTTAAGTCCTTTATCCATCTTGAATCAATGTTTGTGAGTGGAGGGAGGTGCAGGTGCAGTTTCAGTTTCTTGCATGTGGATATCCAGTTTTCCCAGCACCATTTATTGAATAGGGAGTCTTTCCCCCAGTGTATGTTCTTATTTGGTGTATCGAAGATTAGGTGGTTGTAAGATGTTAGTTTCACATCCTGGCTTTCTATTTGATTCCAAATGTCTATGTCTCTATTTCTGCCTCTGTTTCTTTTTTCTATTTTATTAATAAATTTATTGAGACATATTTTACATGTTGTATTAACCAAATGTTTCAAATGTACAATTCAGGGAGTTTTAATAAATTTATCAAGTTGTGCAATTGTGGTGGCTAATCTTATGTATCAACTGGACTGGGCTCTAAGGTGTGCAGTCATTTTATCAGAGAATATTCTAGGAGTGTCTAAGAGAGTATTTCTTGATATAACATTTGAATCAGTGGACTGAGTAAAGAAAATTGCCCCCTGAGATGGGTTTCATACAATCAATCAATCAAAGGCCTAAACTAGTAAAAAGGGGCAGCGTAAGAGGGAACTCCTGCCTTTCTGACTGAGCTGGAAAATTGATCGTTTTCTCTTTTCCTTCCTTTGAACTTAAACTGAAATGACTCTTCTTCCAGACTGGAACTTACAGCATTGGCTCTCCTGGTTCTCAGGCCTCTAGTCCTGGCCTGGAACTATACCATTAACTTTCCAGTCAATCGCGACTCTTGGGGTTTCGCAGTCTCTGTAATCACATGAGCTTCCAGGTATTGGTCCATTTCCTTCAGATTTTCGTATTTCTGAGAATGGAGATTTTTGTAGTAATCATTGAGGACTTTTTGAATTTCTGAAGTGTCTTCCTTATAACAACCCCTCCTCTTATCTCTCTGTTTTTGTTTTTCCCTTACAGTTGTGTTTTGTGTGTTTGTTTGTTTTTGGAGAATTCTAATATAGAAATCATTACTATAAATGAATTTTAGAATATTTTCATCACCCCCCAAATTCCTCATGCACCTTTACCATTGATCCCTATGATCCCTCTCCTTTCTGCCCTAGGTAATCACTAATCTCTTATCTATCTCTATAGAGTGACCTTTTCTAGACATTTCATTTACATAATATCATATAATATTTCATGCTGATCATTGCTATTTCCTTCCATTTTTTTTTCTGTAATTAGTTTGCTCTTTATTTTCTAGTTTTTTAAGGTGAAAGCTTAGGTTACTGATTTAAGTAAACTATTTCTTCTTTGCTGATACAGGATCTTAAAGCAAGAAATTACACTCCAACCTCTGCTTTTTTGCATCTCATATATTTTGATGTTTTCATTTAGTTCAAAATATGTTCTAATATCTATTATGATTTCTTTTGTGACCCAGTTTTTTTTAGAAATGTATTATTTAATCCAAGTGTTTGGGGACTTTCCAAATTTATTTCTAATCTTGATTTTTAATTTAAGGTACTATGGTTGAAGAACATACTTTGCATTATTGAAAGCCTTTTAAATTTATGGACATTCACATTATGACTCACCATATTTCTATCCTGGATAATGTTCATTGAACACTTGAAAAACTATGTATTCTGTCGTCATTATGTGGAGTGTTTCATATATGTTAGTTACAACTAGTTGACTGATACTACTGTTCAAGTCCTCTCTATTCTTACTGATTTTATATATAATTTTAATTCAATTAGTGAGAGAGGTTTATTGACATCATTTACTATGCTGAATTACTTATTTTTCTTTACATTTTGTCAGGTTTTGCCTCACAGTTGTCAGGACTCTTTTGTTAAAGATGTATTTATTTATAAATTATTGTATCTTCTTGGTACCTTGATCACTTTATCACTAGAAAATGTTCTTTATTGTCTCTAATAATTTTTTAAAATCTATTTTGTCTAAAATGACTATAGCTACTTAGATCCTTTATGGTTACTGTTTGCATGGTGTATCTTTCTTTGTTTTACTCTGAAACTGTGTTTTGAATCTATGGTATATCTCCTGTAGAAAGCATATGATTGTTTTTTGTTTTTTTTTATGGAGTCTGACAATCTCTGCCTTTTTTTTTTTTTTGAGACAGAGCCTCAAGCTGTCACCCTGGATAGAGTGCTGTGGCATCACAGCTCACAGCAACCTCCAATTCCTGGGCTCAAGCGAGTCTCTTGCCTCTGCCTCCCAAGTAGGTGGGACTACAGGCACCCACCACAACGCCTGGTCAGTTTTTGGTTGCAGCCATCATTGTTGTTTGGCAGGCCCGGGCTGGATTCGAATCAACCAGCTCAGGTGTACATGGCTGGCACCTTAGCCCGTTGAGCCACAGGCACCAAGCCAATCTCTGCCTTTTGATTGGACTCTTTAAACCATTCATATACAATGTAATTATTGCTGTAATTGTGACTGTAATTGTCTTCCATTTTTCCATTTGTTTCCTATATGGGTTAGGTAATTTTTTTTTTACTCCCTCTTTTACTATCTTTTATGTTAAATTGATATTTCTAGATATTATTTCCTTTTTGTTGTATTATTTGAATTATTTTCTTAGTGGATGCTTTCAATTTTATAATATGTACCTTAAGTTACTGCAATATACTCTAGAGTTACATAATATCTGTTCCATAAAATAAAGGAACTTGGTTCCAAGGTAACATTTTTGTGCTATTGTCATATGTATGATATATTTATATCATTATTATTATTATTTTTTTTTGAGACAGAGCCTCAAGCTGTCATCCTGGAGAGAGTGCTGTGGCATCACAGCTCACAGCAACCTACAATTCCTGGGCTCAAGCCAGTCTCCTGCCTCCACCTCCCAAGTAGCTGGGACTACAGGAGCCCACCACAATGCCCAGCCAAGTATGATGTATTTATAAAAGCCCCTAAATGTAGTTTCATAATTATAGTTTTATGATATCTTACATATTTTAAGTTAAATAGAGAAAACAGAAAAATATTTAATTTGTCACACTTACCAATGTATTTTTCCCAGTAGCTTTGGTTTTGGAGGCGGGGTTGTGATAGAATCTCACTTTAATACCAGGCCAGAGTGTCATGGTGTTATCAAAGCTCACTACAACCCCAAACTCCTGGGCTCAAGTAATCCACCTGCCTCAGCCTCCCAAGTAGCTGGAATGACAGGTGCACAGCTAGCTGGGACTACGGACACATGCAATGAGGCCCAGCTAATTTTTCTATTTTTAGTAGAGAAGGGGTTTCTGCTCTTTTTCATGCTGGTCTCAAACTCCTGAGCTCAAGCAATCCTCTCACTTCAGTCTTCCCGAGGCAGGATTACATGTGTGAACCATCAGGCCTAGTCATATTTTCACATATGGGTTTGAGTTACTTTGTAGTGTTATTTCCTTCTAGCCTGAAGGATTCTTTAGTATTTCTTGTGAGACAGGTTTGCTAGCAATGAGTTCTCTTAGATTTTGTTCATCTGAGAATGACTATATTTTGCCTTAATTTTAAAGATAACTTTTCTGGATTTTGAATCCTTCATCGATTTTTCCTTTTCCTTTTTTACAGCACTTTGAATATGCCATTGTATTGCCTTGTGATCTGCATTATTCTTGTCAACTTTTAATTATGTCGATTTTCCTTTTGTGTGATGAGTCATTTTTCTCTTTGCAGTCAAGGCATTTTTTATGTCTTTCAACAGTTTGACCATGAGGTATTTAGGTATGCGTCTTTGTCTTTATCCCACTTAAAGCTCTTTGAGATTTTTGGATATGTAGATTAATGCTTTTTAAAACCAAATTTTGGAATTTGGGGGTCATTCTCTCTTTAAATTTCTTTCTGTCTCCCTCTTTTTTTTTCCTCTCCTTCTGAAACTTCTATTGCATATACATACCAGGTGCATTTGATTTTGTGTGTGTGGGGGTGGGGGTGGGGAGTAGTACACAAAGTTCTGTTTGTTTGTTTATTTTGTTGCTGGGTCTCTGTTTACTTTTTTCCTTTATTTTTTTCTTTTTAAGTTCTTTGAATGTATTTATAATAGCTTTCTCAAAGTTTTCTTCTGCTAAGTCAAATTACTCCCCTGCCACATCTCAAGGGTTGTTGTTGTTATTCTTTATTTATGTGTTTGTCTTTCTGTTTTGGTAATTTATCTGAACCTATTCTGTGATATTTCATTATTGATATCCATAATTCTTTCTTTCTTTTTTTCTTTTCTGTCATTCATTTTTTTGTTTCCTATGGTTCAGTATATTTTCATGGTCAGCCAATTATGAGGTTAAGCTCAAAATCCTCAAATGAATAAAGTTTTTTTCTTTGCCTTACTCATTCAAGGTTTTTGAGTGTAATCTCTGATTATTAAGGTCTGCTATGGCTGTATCATTCCCTGGATTTCCTGGTTAAATTTCTGACAGTCAGCCTGTCCAAGAAGAATCATAACCTCGGACTCACTCCAGTGCTTTATTCCACCTTCCTTTGCCACTAGGCTATTGTTTCCAACAATATTAGAGGCACAGAGGTATTCCCATTCTCCACTCCAAGTCAAGTCATCATCCTTTGGCAGCAAAGCCTGTTGCACTGACAGAGCTGGGCCGTAGGATCTGCCCCAGGCAAAAGTGCTGCAAATTCTGACCATTCTTACCTGGTCCAGTAATTTTCCTGAATAAACTCTTCTCCATTTGTTATATGCCTTTAGTTGAAGCCTAGCATCTTGAAAAGGTGATTTCTGAAAAACGTTTTTCTGATTACATTTTTCCTTCTTGAGGAAAAGATTTGCCAAACTCCAGCACTAAAGAAGATCTAGGCTCAGCAATCTGTATATTAACAAGCCCTTCATATTTTTCTGATATACATTGAAGTTTGAAAGCTGGCGTTCATACTTAAAACCAGCTTTATCACTCATGCAAAAGATCCCATCCTCCCTCATAGGCTCTAGAACAAAAGTCTCTGCTTTCTATATGTTCACAACTCACTTATTCATCCTTTTAAGAGCTGTTCCAAAATCATCTTGTTGTTTTTTTTTTTTTTTTGAGACAGCGCCTCAAGCTGTCACCCTGGACAGAGTAGTATGGCATCACAGCTCACAGCAACCTCCAATTTCTGGGCTCAAGCGAGTCTCCTGCCTCCGCCTCCCAAGTAGCTGGGACCACAGGCGCCCGCCACAATGCCCGGCGATTTTTTGGTTGCAGCCGTCATTGTTGTTTGGCGGGCCCAGGCTGGATTTGAACCCGCCAGCTCAGGTGTATGTGGCTGGCTCCTTAGCCCATTGAGCCATGGGCACCGAGCCCCAAAATCATCTTGTTAATAATGCTCTTCCCTCACTACCTTATATAACATTGTAGCTTAGTTATTATGCTTTTTATTTTTGTTTGTTTCTCTCTACTTGAATGTGTGCTCCAAAAGGCAAGAGTCTTTGTCAGTTTTGTTCACTGATCTATACCAGATGCCAAAAACCATGTCTAGAATATAAAAAATACCTGTTGAATGAATGAATATAGTAACTAAAAATGAGCCATGAGAAAAAATATTGGGTTGCTTTATTTTATGGGTGCCATCATTTCTCCAAGCATGCGATATTGTTTCACCAAAATGTTAAGAGGTCACACAGTCATTGAGCTTCTTGGCTAAACACTTGCAAAGTTGAGGGGAAGGCAGAAGAGGCATGACAAGTTATTTCCAGGTATGTTTTATCCCTATAAAGCTCAAGAGTATCCCTGCTCTTAGGGACTGGCGATAGTTGAGTTTCTTATTTTGTTATCCAGTATGACATCTGTTTGCAGCCTCTTTCCCTGAAGGCCCTGATGATCTTACCACTAGGCCCTTTCTATTGTCATTTCCAGGAAAGGCACCCGTCATTCTGGATAAAAAGGCAAGAACATGTTGGAGCAGGATTTGCTTTGTTCTGCTGCACCAGCTTCCAGCTCGTGAAAGTAAGGCTGTGATTAAGCAGCAAGGTGCTGCGTACCTGAGCCAACAGAAAGCGGAGTGAGTGCATTGAACCCCATACCCTGCACATGGCCACCTAGCGATCAGCTCTCTCCCTCTGTGCACGCTCTGCTTTTGCTTCTGGAAAACCTAGATATTAAATCTTCTATCACTTTATAAACTTTTGATTTGAATATTTTTCCTTGAATATTGTTGAGTTTTTTTCACTTGCTCAACTCTGAAACTACCAACAATCAGCCAGTGCCTGATGTTACAACAAGGGGCAGGTTTTTGTTTCTAATTTATTATTTGGAGATAAGTATAAACTCACAAGAAATTGCAAAAACGTGCATAGAAGTCTTGTGCGCACTTCTCCAGTATCCCCCACTGGTAGCAACTTGCGTAACTAGAGTACACAATCAAAACCAGGACACCTTCATTGGCGCCATATGGTCCCAGGCCGGTTTCTATGTGCACTTACCAAAAGAAAAGTGCCTCTATAATACTTAAATGATAAAATATTCAAAAAATGTTTTTTTTTGGGGGATATTCATGACTTAACTAAATGATAGGAGAGGATGAAATCATAAAACCATACCATATTTACATAGAAATAAGGGTTTTGTTTCATTTTTTCTGTTATCATAGCACAAACTTAGTATACCACTTAGATACCAAGTTTGTGGTAATCTTAGCAAACACAGATTACCACCAACTTGGTATCTCAAGACAAGAGGAATTTATTCTTAAACAGTTCAGCAGTCCAGAAATTCAAAATCAGTTTCCATGGGTTGTAATCAGCAGAGCCACACACCCCCTCTGGAGACTCTAGGAGAATTCATTCCTTGCCAACTTGTGGTGCTGCCAGTGTTCTTTGCTTGTGGCCACATCGCTCCAATCTCCACCTTCACAATACCTTCTTCTCTTCTGTGGGTGTGTCATCTCCCTCTGCCGTCCAAGGACTTTTGCAGTGGCATTGAGGGCTCACCCAGTGAATCTAGAATAACCTCCTCATGTCAAAAATCTTTTTTTTGAGACAAAGCCTCAAGCTGTCACCCTGGATAGAGTACCGTGGCATCACAGCTCACAGCAACCTCCAATTCCTGTGCTCAAGCCAGTCTCCTGCCTCTGCCTCCCAAGTATCTGGGACTACTGGCACCTGCTACAATGCCGGGCCATTTTTTGGTTGCAGCTGTCATTGTTGTTTGGCAGGCCCAGGCTGGATTTGAACCTGCCAGCTCAGGTGTACGTGGCTTGTGCCTTAGCCCGTTGAGCCATAAGTGCTGAGCCATGTCAAAAATCTTAACTTAATCACATGCACAAAGACCTTCTTTCTTTATAAAGTAAGATTTACAGGTTCTAGGGATTAGGGCATTGTATCTTTGTGTGGCCATATTACAAGAGGTAAAGGCAGGAGTCAAATGAGGAAAGGCCTTGTCATTTATGCAGCTGGGAGGGTTGTCATTGGAACATGGTTTCACTTTAGTTTAAACGGGAAGATTTCCTAATTCCTTGTAAAGAACTGAGAGCTTTGGGTTGCTCTTTAATTTACATTGTATTAATTGTGGTCCCTTCAAAATCCAGAAAAGGGTAAGATTTCCCCCACTTTAATGTCACTTTCCATGTGTTACCAATGGGTTTGAAAGAATAGTAGAATTCACCATCTTTTCATAAGATGAAATTGTGGCTTTCATAAAATTTGTAGTTTGCATTTCTGAAAAACTGCTTCCCTCTTCTTTTCTGGACAGAATAGCTGTTTCTTAATTGATAAAGCAGGCATTGAGTCTGATGTGAGTCACCATCATCTTTCTTCCTTTGTAAGTGGTCATTTTGATAGTGAAAGTCCAGAAGAAACGCTAGCGCCTGGGCTGGTCCTGACCTGGCCTGTGGCTGCTGGGTAAGACGGGAGGAAGCACGTGACGCGGTAAGAATACAGGAAGCACGTGATCAGTAAGACTAGAGGAGGCACGTGACCGGTAAGACTAGAGGAGGCACGTGACGTGTGCTTGGTCACGCCCCGCCCCAGCGGCTCCAGCTCAGACAAAGGTGCTGAATGACTTGACATCGCTTGCAGAGACATAGTGTTAAGCATCCTCAGTGAAATGACTTCAGAAGAGTTCTCATCGTGTGAGCCCATCTTCCCCTTGCAAAGTGAGAACAAGGGTCGGAGAGAAACAAAGAATGTTTTTGTGGCACGCTGCAACCAACGCCGAGTTTCTGTGGCAGATGTTCAGCCTGCCACGCAAGGCGATGACTTCCTGCGTGGGGGAGTGCACACGCCATGGCACTGCTTGTTTTTCCTCCGGGCGCGCATCATCACCGCTTCTCGAAGGCAGGTTTTATGAGCAGTGTAGAAAACTATGGGCACAGTCACGCCCGTTTGTGCTTTTAACCATTTCTGTCTCTCTCGGGCAATCCCAGACTGATCTTTTTCTTTTTCAAATCTAAATTTCTAACTCATGATTAAAAGAAAGATGTTTATGTTTGCATGCCTTAAGTACCTTTCTCCTTTGTGTCTCTTGTAATTGGGATTACTCATTTCTTTAATTAAAATATTACAAATCTACCAGTATGTGGTTGACGTGTTAAAGTACATTGGATTTTTTAAAGAATAAAAAGTATTTTAAGAAAACATCATTTCAGGATTCTAGTCCAATCAAATCTACTTCCTTCCCCAGTGTCCAACTTAAAACAATAAAAAGAATGAGCAATAGAGAAGAAAAACTATTTTCATTAAAAATGAAATAGGCAAAACCCATTCATTATAAAAGATAGTGGCTAAATACAATAAATTCTGGATCAAACTGAGATGGGGCACCAAAAAGGATATGCAACTGCATGGCTCTTTTCTAGTCCACAGTTTTCCATAAAAGGTAGCACAACCTTGAGGGATCCAATTTTAGGGAATGGCCATGCCCAGCATCACAGGTGAGCCAGGCTGGTAGGAAGCCATCACCATACCCAGTCTTTTGGCAAAGCATGTGGAAGCCAGCTTAGTGTGGCCCCGCATATCCATGGCTTTGCTGCAAACCACGCAGGCCTGCTTTCCACAGAAGGGCCTGCTGAGATTGTCAAGCGGATACTAGGTTCCTGTCCAGAAGCCCCTGGGCTGAAGAGCCAGTTGATATCTCTGAGTTCAAGCCACTGCCCTCCCCTCACCCACCCGGCATCTGGCATTTCCCCACACAGTTCTAGGAAATAGCTAATCCGGACAGAACTGTCCTCATTAACATGAACAATATTCCTCCAAAAAGGGATCAGTGATAATCAGTAAAGGCAGGCAGATAATATATACCAGAAGTAGGCTCGGCACCTATGGCTCAACGGGCTAAGGCGCCAGCCATGTACACCTGAGCCGGCGGGTTCGAATCCAGCCCAGGCCCGCCAAACAACAATGACAGCTGCAACCAAAAAATGGCCGGGCGTTGTGGCGGGCGCCTGTGGTCCCAGCTACTTGGGAGGCGGAGGCAGGAGACTCGCCTGAGCCCAGGAATTGGAGGTTACTGTGAGCTATGATGCCACAGCACTCTATCCAGGGTGACAGCTTGAGGCTCTGTCTCAAAAAAAAAAAAAAAAATATATATATATATATATATATATACACACACACACACACACACACATACCAGAAGTAAAAGAAACTGTGAATTAACATTTCTCCATGAACTCAAGGATATAAAACAATGACACTGAAGTAAGATCTCAGGGGACATTTTCAAGACATCAAGGAAGAGACAATAACACCCCGGAAGAAAATTTAAAGTGAGCCGTGAGAGCCTGGGGGGAAAGGAGAAAGCAGGGATGCGCAGGAGAGATGCGACAGGCTCTGCAAATTGGCTCCCAGGGCAGAGCCAGGAAAGAAGTTGGCATACGGGAGATGGAGAGGTGCTTGGGATCGGGACCCTGTCAGGAAAGGGAAAAGGCAGGCGTGGAAGGGGAGAAGTCGAATGGCAGTGCAGTTCTGTGCCCGTTTGGACCCTCTAAGAAGCGGATCCCAAGGAGAGATCGGACATGATAGAGAGTTATGGGGGAAATGGCTCTCTGTGGCCTAACTAACTCAAATAGCTCTCTCACTCAACCCTGTGCTCTGGCCCGGAGTCCCAGGCGTGCTCTCACAACTCTGCCTGCACCTGCTGGCAGAGGCTGCGTGTCTTTTTTTGTTTGTTGGTTGGTTGGTTGTTTGGTTTGTAGAGACAGAGTCTCACTTTATCACCCTTGGTAGAGTGCCGTGGTGTCACACAGCTCACAGCAACCTCCAACTCCTGGGCTTAGGCGATTCTCTTGCCTCAGCCTCCTGAGTAGCTGGGACCACAGGCGCCCGCC